>JACXSL010000427.1:0-233000 GCA_019514585.1 Dendrobium officinale
ATATTTTCCATATTTTTCTTTTTGATTACTCGGATATGCCCGTATAAAGTTATAGGATCAATTCTTTGCGTCCCAATTGCTAAAATCTAGTAGGAAATTTTTATCCAAAAGTTGGCTGTCTCTAGATTGAACATTGAAGCTCTTTCTCGGGTTTTATTCACGTTTTGCAATGAAACATCAAACGAACAATAAAATACTTACCAGAATGTTTGAGAATAGCGCAGGTTAAGTGAAAAATAAATACCCATATTGATCAACCAGATATGTTGAACATAATAGGGGAGGCTTACCATACAATTGGATGTGAATCTATAGAAAGTTTCATGTTCTATATTTAATTTTGCTGTTAAATTCTCCAACAGAATGCATGGTTTCAGTTACAAGCATATTTTTGATTGTATTTATTTGGGCTTTCGGATTCAGGAAAATGGTTTCCATTGTTGGTAGTGGACCAGCAGGATTAGCCGCAGCTGATCAACTTAACAAAATGGGTCATTGGGTTACAGTATATGAACGTTCGGATCGCATAGGGGGTTTGATGATGTATGGAGTTCCAAACATGAAAGCAGATAAAATTGATATTGTTCAGAGACGCGTTGATCTTATGACAAAGGAAGGTGTCAAGTTTGTTGTGAATGCAAACGTTGGAACGGATCCATTGTACTCACTTGATGGAATACGTGCTGCTATTATTTTGGCATGCGGAGCTACAAAGCCAAGGTATTTGCTATAACAACTAATATTAAATTAAGACGTTGAGCAGGCTATTTGCGGTAGTCTACAAATTTGAATTTTTTATAATATTTTTGCAAAAGTGGTACATAGATTGTCGTTAATCAGGTTACATATATGTATATATGTAAATTAAGTCGGGTGAGAATAATCTTAGTTAAAGCATATTCAGTGTTGAACTCAGGGGAACTTCAGGGGTTCATTTTGCCATGGAATTCCTCCATTCAAATACAAAAAGCTTGCTTGATAGCAATTTACAGGATGGGAATTACATCTCTGCCAAGGGAAAGAAGGTGGTGGTGATAGGTGGTGGAGACACTGGCACAGATTGCATCGGCACATCTATTCGACATGGTTGCACAAACATCGTAAATCTCGAGCTGCTTTCTGAACCACCTAGAACAAGAGCACCAAGCAACCCATGGCCTCAGGTTTATCCTTCTCTTGAATTTTAAACTGCTCATCAATTTTTGTAGGCATTCTATACACAATTTACCAGTGGATGGTTTCAGGCACCTTTACTAAATAAATACAAACTTTTGGATACCAATAGTTTTATTTCCTAAACCTTTTTCTTGGAGGGCAGCCAAAGGGTTGTGGATGCTAACTGTTGGAGCTGTTTGGTATCCTATTAATCAAATGTTTTTCAAGATTTAAATCTTATCATCCCAAATAATTTTCTGATTTTAATCATCTGAAGATGAACTAAATCCAAAACCAAAGGTTGCTCTATGTTTTCTTCCTGCATTTTGATTGTTTATTTTTTAACGTTATTATAATTTTGCAGTGGCCTCGCATATTCCGCGTGGACTATGGCCACCAGGAAGCAACAACTAAGTTTGGGAAGGACCCAAGGTCTTATGAAGTCATGACTAAGCGTTTCATTGGAGACGAAAATGGGGCTGTTAAAGCTCTTGAAATGGTGAGAGTTCGCTGGGTAAAGGATACTAGTGGGAGGCTCCGACCCGAAGAAATTGGAGGTTCTGAGCAAATTATCGAAGCTGATCTAGTTCTCTTAGCGATGGGTTTCCTTGGCCCGGAACCAGTAAGTTTTTTCTTCCCCTACTCTTCTCAATCCGTCCTTCACCAGACGATAACTTCATATCAACAAGTATTTTTCTTGTAATAAATGTAAATGAGTGTTTTAGCTGGCATTAGCTTATTAATGGGTCTTTAGCTCTATTAAATTGCCATAAATAAGCCATCCTAAAAAGAATCAGGGCATGAAAACAAAAAATATAAAAACCTGTGAGTTTTTGCTCGGTACCCTCCTCCATAAAATGTCTGTAATTGTTGCCCAACTCATCGATATATTTGTTTACTGCTTTTCTATGATTTATTCACATTATTATTTCAGACAATTGCAAAGAAGTTGGGTTTGGAATTGGACGGTCGTTCCAACTTCCAGGCGGAATATGGTCGCTTCTCAACGTCTGTTAAAGGCGTCTTTGCCGCCGGAGATTGCCGCCGAGGACAGTCGCTCGTGGTCTGGGCGATAAGTGAGGGGAGGCAAGCAGCTTCCCAGGTGGATAAGTATTTGATGAGAGAAGAAGAAGATGACATCAATGGTGCATCTGATGGAAATCACAAGTACTATTTGGACAATATTGATGGAAGACAGAAAGTAACTGCTTAAAGGGTGGACCTGAGAGAGTCGTTTATCAGACTACTGCGCAAATGAAGTAATGATGGAAGATGCAATTGTTTATTCATCAGCAGCTTGGGTTTGGAGAATTGTATGCATATGTTTTTTATTTTTTAGTTCTTATAGGAAAGTGTTTATGCTGTTTTATTTCCATTTGATGATTTTAAGTCAGCCATGCCTTTGGCCTGAATAATGTATAGTCCTTGATATTTCACATTGTAAGACTAGTTTTTAATGATTATAAAGTTTGATGGAGATTAATTGGAATTTAAAATGGCGGTGTGCTTTTGTGTCATATACCAACTATAGACCAATTAAAAGGTCAAGGTACCTCGCAAATCAAATCAAATCAAATAATTAATAAATAAATATGAAGGAAGTTCTGCCTACCATACCAATGGTAGAAAGAGCCATTGTGATCGCCTCCAGCTCTTTGACCAATGTTGTCATCCCTAGTCCAACTATGTCATGCATGTAATGCCGTGCGTGCTTGTGTGTGACCCAACCCACTTGTGTGCCTTTGCTCTATCTAGCGCTCACACCTAATCGGTGCTTTCACCTACACCCTCATTCTTGGCCGCCGCTCTAGCCAATCGACTATGCTATTGCCGCTCACCCTGTTCCCCCTCCTCTCTTGCTCTTCCCCCACCTTTTTTCCCTTTTTTTGTCCCTCGCCTTTCTCTCTCTCTCTCTCTCTCTCTCTCTCTCTCTCTCTCTCTCTCTCTCTCTCTCTCTCTCTCTCTCTCTCTCTCTAAATAGAGAGCTATTTTAAAAAATAAAAACAAATCTCATTTCCTCTCTTTCTTCTCTCTCTCTCCCTTCATTTTTTCTCTCTAAATAGAGAGAACCTACATCCAATCATTTTCTCTCCATTTTCTTTCTCTAAATAGAGAGTTACCACAAAAAATATCTCATCTCTTCTCTATCTTTCAATCTTTAGATAGAGAGAGAAAACTATTTTTCTTACAATCACACTTCTTCTCTCTAAATAGAGAAACAAATACTCATTTTACTCTCTAAAACTCTCCCCAACCTCGCTTCTCTCTCAAAAAAGAACATAGAACTTCTCTCTCCCTTAGTAAAAAAAAAAAATCAAAATGAAATATCCAAAAAATATTTTGTATGTTTCGTTCTAAGTTTTTAACCTTGTCATCGACTTGCTTCATTTTCACACACACATGCTATAAAATACAAATCATAACTCTCAAAAACTACTAGCAATGCATTTGGCATGGCAAGTGAAGCTTCGTACATGCTTTTATTAGTGTGGTGGAACAAAGATTGTTGGTGAAATTTGCAACGTCATGTGAAAAACTTATTAGTGACATGTTCAACGTGATGAGTGGAGCCTCATATACAATTTTCTTAACATGGTGGAAGGAATCACGCCAGCAATGTGCATGACAATTTAAATTTCTTGTGCATGTACCTCATATGCTCTTTTTTGGAGTAATGGGATTATTTGAGAATTCTAGCTATAGTTGTAACATATATTGTTCCAGGATCTAGCAAGTTAACCTAATTTAATGAATGCTTGCTTAATTCTGATTTAGTCACGAATTTTAAGTTTTTTAGTATCTAATTAACATCAAATTAGATTAGAATTGGAATATAAAGGAGAAAATTATAAGTGGTAAAAAATTCTTTGGAGTGTCATGATGCTGTGATGTTGCCCTCTCTATTTGGGAAGATAATTTGAAGGAGTGTTACGGTGCTGGAATCGACCATCATGTCCAAGCATTACGATGTTGTGGATTTGAACATTGTGGCACTGCCCACTAAAATATATTTTCATATATAAAAATCCAAAATCATTACCTCATTCACTAACTTACACCCCCTCAAAAACTACCAGCGATGCATTTGGCATGGTGAGTGAAGCCTCGTATATGTTTTTTTAGTGTGATGGAATGAAGCTCATTGGTGAAGGTTGTGACATCATGGGAAAAACTTATTTAAGGTGATGAGTGCAGCCTCATATACAATTTTCTTAGCATGGTAGGAGGAATCACGTCAGCAATGTGCATGAAATTTTAAATTTCTCATGCATGTGCCTCATATGCTCCTTTTTTGATGTAATGGGATTTTTTAGGATTCTAACTATAGTTGTAACATATATTGTTCCAGGATCTAGCTAGTTAACCAAATTTAATGAATGCTTGCTTAATTCTGATTTAGTCATGAATTTTAAGATTTGTAGTATCTAATTAACATCAAATTAGATTAGATTTAGAATAGAAATGAGAAAATTATTGTTGACCTCATTACTCGAGGTTAATATTCCTTGTGCCGACTCTTAGCATATAGATCTTTATAGCCTAGTGTAGACGCCACCTTCAGGATTCCCCCTTAGGCCCACCTAGTGACGTAGCATCGACTCGAATTGATAACTCAACCTAAATTGAAATCAATTCAATCCAAATCTAATTCAACTCCAAACTAAATCCAATTCGACTCATCTAAAATCAATACACTTTTGAGCTGAACTAATTTGAGCCGAATTCAATTTAACATATATAGATCCGAGCGGCCCAACTTGACTCTTTGCGAGTTTTTGCAATCCTAGAAAATATTGAAAGTCTATCGAAACCAGTTTAGGTACGCCATAAGTCATTTATGAAACCAGAAGGCCAGTCCGGCTGAATTGAAAGACTACGAGACTAAGAGAATTCTTGTAAGTTTACATTTGAAATGCCCTTATAAGACATTAGTTGCTTAGCTTAAGATATATCTACTTGGGATCTCTGGAGAGGTGGTACCAGGCGCCATCCCTGAGAGCCAAGAACTTAGCCATAGACTTCAAGCCTTCGGAGTGGCTCGCATCAAGCAAGGATTTTTTTATGGCTCGCATCAAACTTTTTTAAATCAATTTTCTTTAATCAACATATAAAATTCATTAAAATTTAATTTTCTATATCATGTAAAGTTAATTAATTAATCACTTGATTAGAAAAGACTTAGATGAGGATTAGGGCTGATTTGGGCATGCAAGTGATTTTGGGTTGGTTAAGACCGGTTCAAACCGCCTCCCTATCTATTCGCAAACTACCCGAACCCACCTCCACTATCTCATTCTTTTTTTGAATAAAGGATGCATCTAGCATTAATGAAAATCAAGAGAATACAATGAAAATCTAGACTCCATGACAGTCCTTCCTACACAAGTGTAAAAAACTTGTTGGAAGTTCAGTTTCAACAAAGGAGTCCCAAAAACATTGTCTAACAAAGTAAACTTGGCACAATAATCGGCCAATTTATTACAATCTCTAGGAGTAAAGAGAAAAAGAATATTTTTGAACACTTGTAGGAAAGAGAGATCCAATTTCATACCTTTATTAGTCTTCATTTTTATAGAATCTTGGAGCATCTTTATGATATTCACATTGTCTCCTTCAATGATTATTCCCTTATATTCACAAAACCAATCTTGAATGTATTTTTGCATCATGAGAATTGCTTTAAGTTCCAGATGAGCAACATCCCAATGCATCATCTTCTTTCCATAAGCACATATCATTCTACCTTTGCAATCTCTGAGTAGCCCTGCTATTCCCACCAGGTTCGATTTCAACAAAGCTGCATTTACATTCAATTTTAACCAACCTTCAGGAGGGGGGCACCAAGCTTTAGGCAGCAATTGCTGATTAGTGCTCCAGTTCTTCTTGGTTGGTGTAGAAAGAATGATGCTTGAGATATGACTTTAGCTGCTATGTATGCAATGGGAAGTTCCGAATTTCCGTGTTTGCCCATATTTTGTGACCTCCAGCTATAATAAATGGTCAATGCATAAATTTTTGCAAGACCATTGTCAACTCTAGAACTGAGTTTTTCAATGCATTCATCAAGATTTTGAAAAGAAGGAACGTTAAAACCCAAGTTTCTCAGTTTCAGTATAATCTCCAAAAGCTTACCACATTTAGTGGTTATATGCTATGTATCTTCCCTCGTCTTGCATCCTCTAGGACAATCTGAATTATTAGCTAATTTCCTATAGCTTAACCAGGAATTAGTTGGTAGTGCATCATTCAGCGCTCTCCACCAAAACAAATGAGTTCTCTGGTTGAGTTTCAGCTTTTTCAGCCAATTAAACTTGCTTAAATTGCTGTCAAGATTCCTGTTATTGGCTTCAGTACACAGAGATGATATCGTCTTCCCCAAATTGCTGCATATTAATTCTATCTTATCTTCTCTGTTAACCTCCCCTTTATCCATTTGTTGTATTAGATTTATCATGTCTTTAGAGAAAAAATCAGCCAATTTCTCTAAACTCCAATTTCCGTCTTGATCCATAAGAAAGGATACCTTTTTTTTTTGAGAGATCTGCTACATTGCACATTGCAGGCCAATTGTTAAGGTTACGATCTAGAATCCAGTTGTCATTGGTAATGTTAATGCTATTACCATTATTGACTTCCCATCTTATAATTGGTTTCAAAAATTTGATGCCTTCTTTGATGAATTTCCAAGCTGATTATGAACCTTTCTTCATACCTTCCTCCCATATTTTGTCACCATATTTCCTTTTGAGAATTTTACAGAGAAATGAGTCGTTGTTCTGTAAATACATCCACGCCATTCTTTCTCTTAAAGGTCCCTGCCTTTCTGATGCACCGTGGATGCCAAAACCTCCCAAACTGGTAGGTAGGCATAGATTTGAGCAAGCATTATAGTGCATTCCTTGGTTTCCATTTTCTTTATGCCACAAAAAATTCCTACATATTTTGTCAATATTTAGCAAAATACTTTTAAGAACTAGGGAATGAGCTACCTGGTAAGAAATCATATTTGAGTAGGCTGATTTGATGAGGGTTATTCTGCCAGCCAATGATAACCATCTTGATCCCCATGAATTAAGTTTGTTCATAGCCTTTTCAATGGTGTTGCTGAAATCTTCAGTTTTAAGTCTCCTTAAAGCCAATTTGATGCCCAAATAACTGAGTTCCTTGACTTCTTTGTATCCCAAAATTTTTTTCAGCTTCCTTCTTCTTTTCCTGGATACTCTTTTACCATATAAGACCATGGATTTTTGGGAGTTTATTGTTTGCCCTGTCCAGTCGCAGTAATTTTTTAGGATAATCTTCAAAGCTCCAGCGTTATCACTAGAGGCCTCCACTACTGCAAGAATATCATCTGCAAACAGCATATGAGTTACTTTTTCCATATTCGGAACTAATTTCATCCCCAACTTGTTATTACTCCCATGAAGAGCCTTGGAGAGAAGGTCAGAACATAAAATAAACAGGCTTGGCGACAAGGGAAAACCCTGTCTGAAGCCACAGCGAGCATTGATCCAGTTTGTTCTTTTTTCATTTATCACTATTGAGTATTTTGGGTTAGATATGCATTGCATAATCAGCTGTATCAAATTCTCAGGAAAGCTAGTGAATTTCAAAATTTAATTTAGAGTTTCCTAACACATACTATCATATGCTTGTTCCATATCAAGTTTCACAAGAAAATATCCTGGTTTAACCACAGACGTTTTCATTTTGCTAGTGATTTCCTGTGCAACCAGGTAGTTATCCGAAATACTTCTTCCCAGAACAAATGCCCCTTAATATTCAGATACAACTTTTGGGAGGCAATTTTTGAATCTGTTAAGAATCATACCTGCAGCTAGTTTGTAGACCGTAAGGCATAGACAAATAGGTCTGAATTTGGAGCATTCTTTAGCATTTTGAATTTTCGGAATCAACACAACCACCGTTTCCTTCCATTGCTCAGGCATCCTTCCAGATTTAAAAAATTCATCGATTGCATTCCAGGTTGCTTCTTCGACAATGTTCCAGTAATTTTTAAAAAAGCATGCGTCGGCGCCATCTGCTCCAGGAGATTTATTTTTATCCATTTTCCTCAACGCAACTACCAGCTCATCTCTTGTGTAGTCATCTTTAAGAAAATTTAAACTGTCTTCCTAGATGCACTCTGACGTTTTAAACTTAGGCCATTCCTGCAAATTGCATTTTCGGTTTCCCCATTTCTTTGCATAGTAATTCACCATAATCTCATGAATAGCTTCTTGGTTTGTTTCTATTGATCCTTATTCCCTTTTAATTTGTAAAATTTGGTTGCCTCTTTTCTTTTCCATTGCAAATGTATGATAGTATCTAGTATTTTTCTCACCTTCTTCCATCCACTGACATTTGGATCTTTGTCTCCACCAGGTAGAAACTCTTTCCAGGTTTGTATTGAACTCAAGCACCTTACTGCGGAGAAGTATTAGATTTTCCTGGCTCAGACCTCCATCTTTTGCTTCTCGATCTTGTAGCTGCATTATTTCATTTTTCAAGTCTTGAATCTTCACATTTAGTTCTTTCAACTTATTTTTGCTCCAAAAGTAAAGGTTTTTGAGGGACCTTTTAATTTTTCGTTGGAGAATATCATTGGAATTACCAAAATCATTCTTCCTCCATAATTTTGCTATGATTCCTTTTGCTGCCTCATAAGAACACCATATGTTCTCAAGTCTGAATTCTCTCTTGTTATGTTGCATCTTGTTGTCAATCTGTAGTAGAATTGGACAATGATCCGAAGAAATTCTAGGGAGATGCTTAACCACTACATTAGGAAATTCCAATAGAGCTTTAGAATTTAACCAACTCTATCCAACCTCTCCCAAATTCTTGCTAGGCCTTCTTTGTTGTTGCACCAAGTGAAATTTGGTCCATGAAAACTGATGTCATGGAAGTCATTATTAGTCATGACTTATTTTATTTCCATTGGACCTTGAGAAAAGATAAATTTCTTTCCTCCCTTCTTCTCATTCTGGTTCAGTAGACAGTTGAAGTCACATCCAACTAAGCAAGGCTCTTCGCAGTTCATGTTTTCCTCTATTAAACTCTATACCTTTCTTCTTTCATTTATGTTTTTATTCCCGTAAACAATACATATTTTGGCCGTTATACCTTTAGGAGTGGTAATATTGCCTATAATGCATTGTCTATATGAGACAATGACTTTAAAAGAAACTGTTATGTATTTCCAGAGAGCTAGAATGCCTCCAGAATTTTCGAAAGCTGCCTTATGGTAGAACTCCCAATCATTCCCAACCAAGTTTCTGACTTCATAACTTCCTAACTTTTCCATTTTGGTTTCTGTCTAACCAATGAAACATAGTCCATTCTCTCCTATCATGTTTCTTAAGTAGTGGGAGGCTTCTTTCTTCTTTGCTTCCCTACAATTCCAAAACAAGATTGAAGACATTAAATTAAACGTGGGGTTGAGGCCCCAGCCTTCTCTGCTCCTCCTTCACCTTTTCTTGTTCTGTGATTCCCTTTAATGGGTCCTAACATTTTCATTTCTTTGGCAAGTTTAGTTTTGCTGTTGGACACTTTAGTGATCAAGATGCAGCTATCCCCCTGTTCCTTTATAGTAGATTTTTTGCTGTCCTGTATGAAATTCCTGGTCAGTTTGGTGTTGTCATTTGTCTCATATTGTTTCTCCACCTCTTCATTCACAGTGTTCATCAGGTTTTCTGCCACTTCTCCTTCCAAAATTTTGAAGGAGTTACTTATGGGCAAAGTTCCATGCTTTGTTTTGCCTTCCCATGAATCCTTTGAAATTTATGCTTTATTACCTTCTGATTGACGAAGATTAATTTCAGCTGATTCATTGCGGTCTGGTTCTGTTCAATTCACCTTGTCTATAACAATTTCTCCTTCTTCAATTTCTTGATTGTCAATGGCTAAATGTGATTCCAATGTTTTATTGCTCTGTTGTTATGTCTTTTCCAATTTCTCAAGACTTGTTTTTGCTTTCCATGTATTCCTTTGTGAAATATTTCTAGCATCTAATTTCTTGGTTACCTCTTTATTGATTGCAAGATTTATCTTCTTCCTCTTGTTATTCACCAAAACCCAGGGGCCATAAGTGCTACTTTCTTCCACAGCCTTCATCTTCTGTAGCTAAAGAAGTTTCTTCATAACAACTAATAATTTCCTCAACATTCTGTTTGTTGCAGTCTCCTTTTACATGTTCGATTTTACCGCAGTCAAAATAGAGACTTGATATTCTTTCATACTCAAGTTTTGGGAAGAATCTACCTCCCATACTATCCACCCACACTCCAACAGACAGCTTTTGATCAAGCTTGATTCGGACGCAAACTCTTACAAGCTCTCTTCTTCCGCAATGGAACAAGTTGCCATCTAGCATTAGAGGTGTTCCAACTCTCGAGGCAATTCTAGAAATATTATTTTCATCCCAACATTGCAGCGGTAGATGAGGCATTCTGATCCAAATGGGCGATGAAAGACCTTTCATAGATGATGATGATAATTCTGGAGTTCAGCAATCCATGCCTATTATGTGTTCATTCACGAACCATGATCCTCCCGTCAGAACTCCTTCCATTGCTTCCACCGACTTGAAAGAGCAGAGAAACCATCTCAATCCGAAGGTGGTGAAATGAAACTTATCGTACTTAGCCCACTGTCTTCTAAGTTCCCATGGTACAACATGAGGTTGTATATCTTTACCAAAGACTTTGTACACCAAAGACTTATTGAGCACTTCTGCATTCTTCGCTTCCGCTTCTTTGTTTAACAACACAGCTTTCCAATCCTTTGATAACACTGATTCATCTTCATTGAAATTTTATTTGATATATGGTTTTCTAAACCATATATATTGTCATTTGTCGGATTAGCTACAGTCTTCATCATCAATTGATCAGTAATATGATTGGCAACACTTTCCTTATGCTGATCTGTAACCCCTTCCATTAGGACCGCCTACTTGTATGATTTCAGAATAGCCTCATTATTTCCTGGCTTCTGGGGAATCTCATTTACCGCATCACTATCAGGGATAGCAATTGGGTTTCCAAATCTTTGAATAAAAATGTTCATAACTGACGAGGACGCCTCCAATTCATGGCTATTCACCGATGATTCCAGTTTTTTCAATCCGCAAGGCGTATTGATATCATGATTAAATCAATCATTTTCCCATTACCTTCTACCTGCTTGAAGATATGGGAAACATTGCCAATGTTTTAATTTATAACAAGCATACCTCTTGATCTTCTTCTCAGTGCTTCCTCTTCATCCATTGATTTTCTTGAATTTGAATGTTCTTCAAAAATGATTCCATCACCAAATTCCTTCGTCGAGCTGTTACTTATGTTCCTATGGATCGAAATATCCATCGACGATCGACGAACATCCGCCTCCATAGGTGTTCCATCCTTAGGATCATCGGCTGAAGAACTGGTAAAACAAAAGTTTAAACTTTCTCTCTCTATTTCTTGCAGCTTCTCTCTCTAGACTCCCTTGGAGTATTCTATTCCATTGTCTCATTCGCAAGAAAGGAAAGAACTCTCCCCACGCTCCTAGTTTGCAAGGAGGCCGAACGTCCCCGTTCGCCCCTCTCTGGTCGCCGCCAGCTCTCCTTCCTTTGCAAGATGAACTCTTCCCATTCTTCTCTTCTCCTCTTCCACATTATTCTCCATGTAACCTCTTCTCAAATATATTTTTTCTTCTCAAATAATCATCTCATTTGGTTCAGATTTCTTATAGAAATAAGAAAATATATTATTTTGTTTTATGCTTCTTAAATCAATTAACATCTCTTGATATTGGAAAAGGGGTTTTCTCCATTTTATTTTCATTCAAATAAGTAAGAAAAAAAAATCCTGAAACTCCAATTTCTTGATTCAAAAAAGCGTAGGGTATTTTGAATTACTTTGTTCTCTTTATATTTCTCTTGGAAGAGAACCTTTATACAATAGAGTTTGCTTCTTTATGCAAGATTTGTTGAAACTATGAATATAATTGCATCGTTTTCTCTGAAAAAGGTTTTTGAGATAGTGTTTGCTAAAAATTTTCTATTCATTTCTCTTGAGAATAAAAAAAAAGTGGTTTACATAAGTCCTTACTTTCTAAATATACTAGAGCTGTGCCCATTTGAATCTCTTTCGTGAGATCTGGAGGAAATTTTGGTGCATGTTTTTTGTTATGAATGGAATGTAAGTGATGAATGCTAAAGTTGTCTTTATTGTTCTCTTTAATAAATTGAAATAATGAAGGGAATTTTCATGCTCTTCATTGAGGAATGAAGGATTTTAGTTCATGTGTGAAATTCGTTGGAAATTATACATATGCTTCGTGATTAAATTTTGAGAACGTGTGTTTCAATTGTAAGGTTGTAGGCTTTATATTGGGAAGTTTTCCATGATTTGGAGAGAATGAAGTTTTCCAACCTCTTTCTTTTAATGGCAGTTAGCACAATTGTTGAGGTGAAATGGATAAATGAAATGGTATTTGGGTGGTTGTAAGAAATATTTTTTTTTTTTCATGATTGCATCATGCATTGTCAAGATTTTTTGTGTTCATTGCATTAGCTTTAAAGAAAAGGTTTGATGATTACATTGGTAATACCCTTGGAGTTTTGAAAAGAGGTTTGTTGCAATTGTTTTCTTTCATTCAATCTTGCATAGATTTTCAAGTGAAACATGATTTTTGTAGAGGTGAACAAAGTGATTTGCATATCTTTATTTGGGAGGTTGGAGAACTGAACTTTATATTCTTTTGCTTAAGTGAAGTGGGTGTTTGTTTTAAGGAAAAGTGTTCTGAAAAGAATGCAGGCTGAATAGTAAATTATGTGAACTTTGAAAATTAAAATGATGGATTTTGAAAAGTGAAACATGAAAAATGCGTATTTTGGGAATGAAATATTTTGAAAGATGAAATGTATGTAAAAATTGTTGGTAAAAAGTGTATGTTATGAAAGGTGAAATGTTTTGGAAAGTGTGAATATTAAACATGAGCCATGGGAGTTTTGAAAAGTAAAAAAAAAAGTATATGATTTGAAAAAGTGGAAGTGTCTATTTTGAAAAGTAGAACTTTGGTGTGTTGGAAAGCATAGGCATTTTGAAATATTGAGGTGTGTGAAAAGTGAAAGAGAGAGAGAGAGAGAGAGAGAGAGATGAGAGAGAGAGAGAGAGAGAGAGAGAGAGAGAGTATGTTGATAGGTGATGTATAAGAGAGAGGAAGAGTGAATGATGGAGTTTTGATAGGGCAAAGTGTTTTGATAGGTTTTTGTTTCAAAGGGTGATTGTGTGATCTTTGGAAGGCGAAATGTGTATGTTTTGAAATGTGAAAGGTGTAAATGTGTAATAGTGAAGTTTTTGTGAGAAGCTCATGTGTTGGGAAGTGTATGTGTTAAGAAACAAAGTGTGTAAAAGAGTGAAAAATGAAATTTAGATTGTTAAAAGATGAAAGGTGTTGGTGTTCGAGAGTGAGTTAATTGGGTGATTTTTAGAAAATGAAAATGTTGAAGAAAGAAACACCTCTTTTTCTCTTACTATCTCTCTTTCACTTCACTCCTTCCACTTTCTCATGCCTCGGGGTGAATGTTGGAAAAATATAAAGTATGCTTTCAAAAGTAAAATGTTTAAAAGTAAGTCAATAAGGCAGTGTGCAAGCCCGAAAAAGGAATGGTATTGACCAACAAAGCAAAAGGGAAAAGGGACAAAAGCGTTAGTTGCCTACATTCAATCGGGTGGAGGTGCTATGGGAAAAAATACCGAATATTGGCTCCGGTACAGTGTAAGTATTCTAAAACTTGGATAATCTTCAGACTAAAAACCCTTGATGTGATTGGGCAAATTTCTAACCTTAAGGCCCTGTAGAAACCTTAGTTTTGTTTATTATGTATTCTTAAATTCAAAATTACTTGCAAGTTATTTTTGTTCTCTTATTTAGATTTTTTTAATTTTATTATTTAGAATCCAAAATCTATTTACATGTATGTCTATGTCCAAATGGTTAGTAACGATATTTTTCATTCTATATAATATTAGTGACACTTAAGGATAAAAATTAAGGATGAGTCTTAGAGAACCTAGATTTAGGATGCTTGCACCCTTTAGGAAAGAAAACATAAAATATAGAAATCTTAATGACACCTCATTTTAGGATTAGTAAATATCTTTAATCAAAATACAATCAACTCTAAATAATAATCAAATAATCATTAAAATTCTCTTTTAAGAATTAGAAACTAAAACTATAAATAATAATTTCAATCAATATAAACCATACTTATAAAACAATAAATAACATATATTTGTTCGATAAAAGTAAATAAAATAAAATACATATGTAATTGAATATTGAATCACAAATAAAGTTAACATAATTCGATAAAATATTAAAATAAAAAATTTATTACCAAACTAATCTGTGTTTTTTAAAGAAAGGTTAATAAATTTCAATCAATGAAATAATATGAAAATTTTAAAAATAAAAATAAAATTTAAAAATTTAATAAATAATTAAAAAATTAATAAAAATATTCAAAAATTTAATAAATCATTAATAATTTAATTAATCAATTAAGGATTCAATAAATCATTTAAAATTAACAAATTATCAAAATATTAAATAAAAATATTAAGGATTTTCACTGCATGCTGTATGTAAAATAGTTAGTGTGTTTATTTATTTTCTTATTCCTGCAATCTGAGAATTGATGTAAATTATCCCTAGGTTAGGAACGATCTGGATGCTCATAGATTTTTATGCAGGTGGATATACTCGTGCAGGACTAAATTGAGAGGGGCAAATTAAAAATTTAAATTGACAGAAATATCCTGCATGTATAAAATGCTAAGTCCCTTTAAAATTAAAGAGCATGACCAAGTGTGGCTGGTAAAATTTAATTTAAATACAAATATATAAATAATTAAGATGATTTTATTATAAATTGCTTATGATAGCCCTAAGGTGGTCTAGATTTTTTTTTTTTATAGTTGAAATGTAATGTAAATGTGTTTGAAAAAAAGGTTGTAATGTGAAAGTAGCTTGAAAGAGGGATATCACATCCGACTTGGAACCCAAAAAGAAGAGAATATCCCTTAGAGGAAAGTTCTCTTATATTTGGAAAGTCAATTTAGGATTATTTTAATATCTAAATGGAAAAGAAAATACACCTTCAGGGACGAGTTTCTTTTTATTTGGATATCCAGATAAGATGGTTTCAAGAAGCTCGTAGAAGGAAATGTTGAAACTTATTTAATATGAATTAGGTTGTTAAACCTAAGCTTATGTCCTAGCGGCTAACCAAGAGGGGGGGGGTGAATTGGCAATTAAAAATAATTATCACTCTTCAAAAAATTTTATACCGAAAATAACTTTAGTGAATTTTGTAGAAAACATTTTTCAACTACAAGTTAAAACATTAAAAACAAAACAACGAAAAAAATAAAAGACACAAGTTTTATAGAGGTTCGGTCAAACATGACCTACTTCTACTCCCCGAAGGCACCCTTCGAGTATTGCACTAATATGACTAGTGACTCTCCTTTTGCATCCACAGCAAGGCGGAGAAGCCTCTACAAAAATCTCTTTCACCACTACTCGGTGCGGCAGAGAACCGTCGTCCTTTTACATTTTCTAAGTGTTGGTAGAGAACCGTCTGTCCTTTCACACTCTCCCAATATAGACAGAGAACCCTTCGTCCATTCACACTCTCCAAGTGTGGGCAGAGAACCCTTCGGCTGTTCACACTCGCCAAGTGTAGGCAGAGAACTCTTCGTCCTTTCAGACTCTCCAAGTGTGGGCAGAGAACCCTTCGGCTATTCACACTCTCCAAGTGTGGGTAGAGAACTCTTCGACTGTTCACACTCTCCAAGTGTAGGCAGAGAACCCTTCATCTGTTCACACTCTCCAAGCGTCGGCAGAGAACCGGATCTCCTTGATAGATCTTCTTAGAAGAAATCTAGAAGGACGAGAGAAAAGAGTGAAGTAATCACAAACTACAAGTGGAGACTCTTACCTTTGAGTACCAAGTGAATCCTTCACTCTCCAGTACTAAGAATCCTCCTTCAAACGCTCTCTCACACTCTCTCCTTGACTCTCCCTTCAATTGGCACGAAGATCAGTAGAAAAAAAGATTAAGTGATAGTTTACAAAGGACCTTTTATATGAAAGACACGAAAAACCGTCTAAAAATTATTGATTTTTAAGTCAATACGAACAAGATTATCTCGTATGATCGTAATATCGTCTCGTACGAACAGTGTAAAATTGTTGCGTATAATTCCTTATATGCATTGGGACGAGGTGACTTCATACACGATCATCATCCCGTACGAACTAAGTTTGTCCTGGGATGAACAGTTATATTGATAATTAGTTTTTACAAACTGGAGGACGTTCACAAAATTTCAAGGGACAGAACAATTCATCCTGGGACGAATAGGAGTTTGTTTGGATGAAAAATTTTCAAAGTGTTTCGTCCTGGGACGAATATAGGATTTTGTCTGGACGAAAATTTTCCTGGGAGTGTTGTCCTAGGACGAACATAGGATTTCGTCTGGACGAAAATTTTCCTGAGAGTTTTGTCCTGGGATGAACATTGGATTTCGTCTGGACTATCCGCACAAAGTGAGAATCCATAGCAGATTATCCCGGGACGAATTAGAAAATTTGTCTGGACGATCAGGACTTAGAAAAATTTTCACTTCCTGTTCGTTCCATTGCTCTTCTGAGGGGATTAATTGACTTGATCATCCCGTATGAAAAAGGTTCGTCCCGTACAATCGGTGTGATTTTCAAAGACCTCCCCAAGTGTGTGTGTGCTAAGCTTAATCAATTAAAATCATATTTTCTCAAACTTAATTACAATAAAATTATAAACTTCAATTTATAAAATATTTCATGCTGAATTTGATTTGAAGTCTTCATTAGTATAGAGTTCGATTATACTGAAATATTAGTCCACACAAGAGCAAAAATAATTCTTCCAAAAAGTATTAGGAGAAAACAAAGCTTAAAACAATAATATTTGGAATCATCAAAACTATACAAGTTGCAAGAAGATAAAACATGCAAATAGCAACTCTCTTAACAATCTCCCCCTTTTTGATGATGGTAAAACAATTATTATTTGTATAATTTTTAAATTCTAAGAATTTTCTAAACTCCCCCTGAATTGATGAACATATAAAAATAAGGAGGCATTGCACAACAAATGTATCTCTATTTTCTTTTCTTTTTTTATTTTAAAAAACAAACATATACGATACCAAAACAATACAATAACAGAAAACAATACAAACATGCGAAAATAATATGATAACAACAAAAAGAGAAGAAGAAAAAGAACATAAATGTAAGTAGTCATATGATAATCCTTTGATAATTGATCCTTGAAAGTGATTGAAATAAATTTAGAAAATCAAATCAAATCATTAGGTAAATAAAAATGATTCATAGAATTTAAGAAGAGCTATAACTTTTATAATAAAAAAGATATATAAAAAATATTAATCAATTTAGACACTAAAATAAAGAATATCATTGCATAAAGGATGAATATAAAATTTATATATTTAAAATTTTAATAAGAAATAAAAATGTACAGAAGATCAATTTGAATTAAGATATTGAAAGATTATGGAAAGAAATAACTACCACATGTGGCACTTTGTGCGTCTTTTTTTTTAATAGTTGTGGCACATTTTTGTGCATTTTTTTTTACTTGTGGGCATATTTTGTGCCTATTTTTCAAATTACGGATCATTGCGCATTCCTTTTGATTTTTTGTACATTTTTTAAGAGTAATATTGATCTTTCCAAAATCAATAATAGAAAATTTCAAATTTTTCTAAGTACAATAATATTTATTGATAAATGAAATACAAAATAAGAAAACATCACAATTGCAATAATAATATTAAATATTAATGTAGTCTAATAAGAGATATGAAATTGACAATCTTAATTACATCAAGTTATAAGCAAAACTTAAATTTAGAAAAATTAGTTTTTACTAATGAATTTAATTTTATATTGCACTTCAAGGTATAACACTCTTAAGATAAAAACTTTTAGAGATTTTCATATAGGCTAACATATATTTCAACACAAAATTAAAACCAAGATAATATAAATTATATTGATATCATGATAATGAATATTATAATTTTGAGAAATGATATCAATATATCATAAAACATAAATGCTAAAACATAAATAAAAACTAACACATAACTAAAACATATCACAACACAAACTATCAAAGTACAGTCATATCAACTAAAGAAGATCATAAGCAAGTACATGAATCACTCTGATGGGTCCTGATCTAAAGGAGGAGGAGGAGGTACAGTACTGAAGAAATTAAAATAACTACTTATCATAAGCATATTTGAACTTATATCATTTATCTGTTCCTGCATATATCCCATGTCTTAATTGTACTGAACATCCTGCTGCTGTAAGTGAGTTTCAATTTGATCAAATCTTTGATCAAAATGAGACTCTAAACGATCAAATCTCTGAACCAAATCTTGGTAATTTGGTTCACTAGAAGGTGCAGGCTCAAGTTCCTCATATGAGTCACTAATAACATGTATTTCACGTGGTTCATCTTTATTAAAGATTGCTCTAAAAGATCCGTCGTTATAGTAGAGAGGTTCTTCAAAATCTTGATCTGGATGTACCAATTCATACTTCTCCAAAATGTAGGGAACAATATGTCCTAAGGAAATGTTCTTCTTTCTTTTATGGGCGACATGACTAATTTCAAAAAGTCCATAAAGATAGTCAATGATTAATTGGGCTTCATCTATAGGTTGGTCATTCATAATCAAATATGTCACGGTAGAAAGTAGAGGAGTAATGTTAACTCGATCACCAGCTTTAGGTATAATAGAGGCATGAAAAACATGCTGAATGATACAAGATTTTTGATCAAGAGATGATACTTTGGGTATATGAGTTAAAGTACCAACTCCTCTAAGAATATTGTTGTTTTCAGACCAGTCAAAATCGGAAGTAGTGGTCAAGGTATGGGCTCTAATTCCTTCAGTTCTTAAGTTTAGAAAGATTCCTAAGTCTGCCTTGGTGATTTATACTTTCTTCTTAAAAACATATGACCTTATGATAGAATGATCAGAATTGAAGGACATGTTTTCTAGAAAATAGTGAAAGGGATCTTTATTATAGAAGTGAATAAGAGTGAGAATAAGGCCAAATTGAGTGGAAGCAAACATATTCATTACCTTAAAGTTTAGTTGTTCTTATAGTAGAACTCTAGAAGGGGTGATCTTAGCAGAGACAAATATAGGAAATGATTGTTCGTTGGCCTTGAACAGAAAGTTATCACTAAAGTTTTTGGGTGGACCCTAGGCTAGAACCTTTTGCCTTTTGCTAGAGCTTGCCATAGAGATGTTCTAGGGAAATAGGGGTTTGAAAGGGATGTTTAAAGTGATGATAGTTGAGTTTAAAGCCCTTCAATTTAATGAAATATGACTGTTCGTACAAACGAAATTAATTTCGACCAGTACGAATTTCAGTTCGTCCCGTACAAAAAAATTTCGTATAGACGAACGAATGCGTCAAAAAATGAAACGAATTTTTGTAATCACACAAGTAACGATGCATCCTTTCGTACATAATTTTGACCAAATGATCATATAGATGAATAGGTGTTCATCTCGAACGATCAGACAATAAAGATCCTTTTAATGACAATTAAAACCGTCCACCACATATAATCGCCAAGCGTTCGTTTGTACGAACCAATGGTTCGTACAGACGATCATGCATAATAAAAACTACCTTATCCGTTTATCTGGCAATCAATCTTACAGACATTTAAAAGATTTTTCTAGACGATCGTAACGATCGTATAGATGAAGTGAAAAATAAAACTGAAAAATTGTATGCAAACTGACAGTTAACACACTACACAATTCGTCCTGTACAAAAATAATTTCATCCTGGATGATTGTCACTCAATTTTTCAAATCATGCACTCAAAAATCTAGATGTGAGAATTTTTCAAAAACTAAAACACAAACAAAATAAAAATATGATAGAAAAATACACAAAATCACAAAATCACAAATACACACAAAATATTGACTAGAAAAACACACATCAAAGTTGTAGAATCATTTTAATTAAGCATTCAAATCGATCACACCAAGTCTTATTATTAATGCACTGAAAGTATCAAATGCTAAAGGTTTTGTAAATATGTCTGCAAGTTAATTTTCTATAGAAACATGAATGAGTTCATTTTCTCCTTTGGATATATGATCCCTTATGAAATGATGCCTGATGTCTATATGTTTGGTTCTTGAATGTTGAATAGAATTTTTAGAATTATAAATAGCACTAGTGTTATCACAATAATTAGGAATAATGTCTATAGTTAATTCTAAATCAGTCAACTTTTGTTTCAACCAAAGTACTTGTGCCACACAACTTTCTAATGTAATGCATTCAGCTTCAGCAGTAGATAGGACTACTGAATTTTATTTTCTACTGGACCAAGAGACTAAAGAATTTTCAATAAACTGACATGTTCCATAAGTGATCTTTCTATCAACCCTACAACCTGTAAAGTCAGAATCTGAATAACCAATTATTTCAAATGAAAGCTAAACTTTGGATACCAAATTCCTATGTTCTGAGTTCAAAACAGATATCTTAAAATCCTTGTCACTGCTGACAAATGTGATTCTTTTGGATCTGATTGAAATCTAGCACACAAATAAACACTAAAAATGATATTGGGTAGCTAGATGTTAAGTAAAGTAAATATCCAATTATCCCTATAAATTTCTTTTGATCAACAAATTTTCCCTTAGGGTCTTTATCCAACTGAACTGAGGAACTTATGGGTGTACTAACATATTTGGCATTGTCCATTTTATACTTTTTGAGGATGTCCTTAATATATTTAGACTGACTAAGAAATATTCAATCCTCAATTTTTTTAATGCTAAAGCCTAGAAAGTAGCTTAAATCTCCCATTAGACTTCTCAAATTCACTACTCATTGTTTTAGAAAAACCATCACAAAGATTTTTATTTGAAGATCTAAAGATGATGTCATCAACATAAATTTATACAATGAGTATATTCATTTCAAATTTCTTTAAAAAGAGAGTTGTATCTATATTTTTTTTTTCAAATGATCTTTCAAGTAGGAAGTTGCTCAATCTCTCATACCAAGCCCTAGGTGCTTGTTTTAATCCATAAAATGCCTTTTCCAATTTGAAAACATGATTTAGATATTTAGAATTTTCAAAATCTGGAGGGTTTTCTACAAAAATATCCTATTGAATTACCACATTTAAAAAGATACTTTTTATATCCATTTGGTATAATTTAAATCTTCTAAAACAGGCAAAGGCTAACAAAACCCTATTGCTTCAAGTCTAGCTACAGGGCAAAAGTCTCCTCAAAATTAATCCATTCAATCTGGTTATACCCCTTAACAACTAATCTAGCCTTATTTCTAATGACTACTCCTGAGTCATTCATTTTGTTTTTGAATACCCACTTAATTCCAACTACACTTTGATCCTTTGGCCTTGTAGTTAATTCCCAAACTTTATTTCTTACAAATTGATTTAACTCTTCTTGCATAGCCAAAATTTAAAATTTATCCGAAAGTGCTTGATCAATATTTATGAATTCTATTATTGAAATGAAGGCTGAATGATTGACTCCTTTGTTTAGTCCATGCTTAGTCCTTACACCCTTACTAGATTCACATATAATCAATTCCTTTGGGTGGTTTTTAAAAAATCTCAAATCTCTAGGCAAATGATTTTCTATCTCCAAGTTTTCTTCCAAATTTTCTTCCAAATTTATTTTATCAATCTTTTGGGAGTTAATCTCAATCTTATCTTCTATAACATTTGGCTCTTCCAAAATTCATGATTCATCAAATACAATATGTGTGGTCTCCTTAGTTATCAAAGTTCTTTTATTGAATATTCTATAAGATTTTCCAACACTCTTATATCCTACAAAAATTCTCTCATCTGATTTTGGATCAAATTTTTCTAAGGCAGATTTTTCATTATTATGAATAAATACCTTACATCTAAAAATATGAAAATATGATAAATTTGGTGTTCTTCCTTTTAGCAACTCATAGGGTGTTTTATTTAATTTTGATCTCACATTCACCCTATTCAGAACATAACATGCAGTGTTAACCGCCTCAGCCCAAAAATATTTAGGAAGTGAGTATTCTACTAACATTGCTCGGGCGGCTTCTATTAATGTTCTATTTTTTCTTTCGACTACCCCATTTTGCTGAGGGGTTCTAGGTGCAGAAAAGTTATGATCAATTCCTTTATCAAAAAAATTTTTAAATCTTTCATTCTTAAATTCTCCTTCATGATCACTTTGTATAGTCATAATTTCACATCCTAGCTTTCTTTAAATCCAAGTCGAAAAGTTTCTAAATTTCTCAAATGATTCACTCTTATGAAATAGAAATATAATCCATGTGACTATAGAGTAATCATCCACAATCACAAATACGTATATCTTCCATCCTAGAATTACAGTTCCAACTGGTCTAAAAAGATCCATATACAAAATCTCCAATGGGCTGAAAAGAGGAATTCACCTATTTTCCTAATTGACATGCATCACAAAGGTGGTGCTTAGTAAAGTCTAGTTTTGGTATATCTCTCACTAGATTCTATTGGGTAATCCTCCTAAGGTTTTCATGCTAGAGTGATAAAGTATCCTATTCCATAGCCATGACTCATCAAAAATAATTTTTAAACAAAAAACAGTAGTAGTTTTAATGCAATTCAAGTCTAACATATACACATTGTTTACCCTTATACCATTCAAAATATCATTTCCATTTAGTCTTAGTATGCAGCTAGTAGAATTTTTTTTTACATAATATCCTTTATGACATAGCTGGCTTATACTTAACAAATTATACTTTAAGCCTTATACTAATAACACATTTTCAATGAAAAAGTTCTTAAGATTTCCAATCATACTTGACCCAACCACTTTCCTTGTGGTGTAATCTTCAAGTATAACTTTGCCTGCACTCCTGGCTTCCAGTGATATGAATTATGCAGTATCTCCAGTCATATATTTTGAGCATCTGCTGTCTAGGTACCATATGCTCTCACGAGGTCTTGTGTGAGAGCGACCCTACAAAATTATCGAAGGTTAGACCTGGGAACCCAAACAAGTTTGGATTCTCCTTTTGGTAATTTATAATCAGATGCATGTATAATATGTCTAGGTATATGTATCTTAAGTATCCACACCAAATAGAATTTTTTCTTCAAAGTATATGTGTGAGCTATATGTCCAAACAATCCACAATTATTATATTTGACTTTTGGAAAAGGATTCCTAAGTCTTTTACTATTCATTTGTCTATTTAGGCATTGCATAAATTTAGGATACAAAATATGATTAATAAAATCTTCAAGTTTTGGGGGTATCCTATTATCCTCAAGAGCATTTATCTTCAATATATAATATGAATTCATATCTTTCAAAATTTGATTTGTATAATTAGATCTATAAATTTTTCTCTTAGATTCATTCTTAAAATTTTTAAATTCTTTTTCAAGTTTTGTATATAATGATTTTTATTCAAGTCATCATATTCATCAAGTAATTTCATGTGGTTGTCATCAATTAAAGCATGATCTTTCCTAAAGATTTCATGTTCATTTTGTAGTTTCTCAAATTCTAAGCTCAGACTAGTATGCATTTTCTTTATCTTTCTATATGCATCATGCATGTTTTCAGAAACTTCAAAAAGTTTGTTGTAAGTCAAGTCACATACCTCTTCTTGATATGAATAATCAAGATTATTGGCCATTAAGCACAGATTAGTGACTTCCTCTTCCTTTTTAAATTCTGATGAGTTCGAAGCTGAGTCCACCTAGAAAGTTCTTTGGAATTTCTTCTTTCCTTTCTTCACAATTGGTTTCTCCTCTACCATGTAAAACCCCTCCAAGCTATTTTTTTGAGTGCAGTTAGTCCGTACGATCTGACTTTAGTCCCGGACGAACTGAAGAAAATTATGAAGAATCTGTCAATTTTGTCTAGACGAACCTGGAAGGGTCTGGATGATCCGTCTGGAAAAAATTTGTCCAGAGAGCAAGTCGTCCGGACGTTATTTAATTTCGTCTAGACGAAATTCTGCTAGAGGGCAAATTGTCCCGGGATGAATTTTGGATCGTCCAGGACGATCAGTGTTAATAAATATCCGATAGAGATATTTTGGATTCATTTGAAGAGAGAGAAAGAGAAATTAGGAGAGAGAAAGAAGGAAAAGCTTGGTTTTGGAGCCCGTGGAGCTCTTTTCGTCCGACGACGTAGTTGGAAGATTTGTTTGTCTCGAAGTAAGGACTCCGAATCCTATTTTTGTTTTCGAAGATTTTGAGTTTTGATATTTTTGTGCTAAGTTTTGTGTTTCCGTTACCGAAAAATGCGTATAATTTTGCATTGACGAAAGTTTTACCGCACAACTTTTGATATGTTTCTGATATGATATTTCTGCATCATTTGAGTATTTTCTGTAAAGTTTTTACCGGGTATTTTGAGTTCTGTGTGATTTTTATCAAATAAATAATTATCATGATGTTGGAAAATGTTGCTTCAGTATGATGAAAGTCTTATATTATTGTTTTACATGTTCTGTGGTAATTTGGTAAACTTCTAAATCTATGATTTCTGTGTAAATTTTGTATACTGCCGTTATGCCGCCGATTTCTTGTACGACCTTTGATTTTCTGAATTGATGATTTGAATGATTGAATATGCATATGAATGTGAATATATGATTGAATTATTGTTATTGTTACAGAAAGACAAGTAAAGACTGGTTGAATCGTTGGTTGGAGACATGATACCTGTACAGGATGGTGGGCCGACGGGCTTTCCTTTAAATAAAGGTTTTGGTGTTATCCTCTACTGATCACGTGAAGGGAGTCATAAGGAGATGAATACTGTGCTGACGGGCAAAGAGTGATGACTCTTTTTACTGAGCCAATAGATACAAGATACAAAATACAAGATATAAGACTGAAAAATGTCTTAGTAGCCAGTGATTGTACTTGTTCAATAAGACTATTGTATTAAATTGCATGTGTACAGTACTGTTCTTATGATCTCATTATGATTTATTGATGGATTTATTGCTACTCTACGTATTTACTGTTAATGTATGATTTCGCTGTTATAGCATTACTGTTCATGTCACTGGACTGTTACTGATACTGGAACTGATACTATTGATTCACTGTACTGACGTTATACACGTGATATACTGAGTAAGTGACATGTGATTCACTGCACACGTGACATAGATTATTGGATTGCATGTGATTCACTGAGCACGTGATATGGGGTAACTGAATTACAAATGTACATTTTGATACGATTTTACGGCATTGATTGATTCTAACTGTTTTAAAGGTTATTATGATTTATTGCATGATTTGACTGATTTCTATAGAGATTGGCGTACACATGGATTTATTGAGCTTTACGGACCTTTGAACTGTTTATTGATTCTTCTACTGTGGATTTAGGAGTTTATTGTTTCTTATTGTTACTGTACTGATTACTGTTCATGCATTAATTTTCGTTATCTGCATTGATATTATTTCTGTACTGATTTTCATATATGCATTGAATTAATGATCATGTGGATCTGACTGCTATAATTTGACTGATTGACATGCATATTGCTGTCATACTGTGCTTTGATTTCAATTATAGGTATTAGGTGACCTGCTGGGCTTTTGAAGCTCATTATATATGGTTAATATTTTCATGTCAGGGCAAGGGAGCAGGAGATTAAGGTTGATCAGGAATCCTCAGGTTTTGTTCTTTTTGGTTATAGTGATTCTTTTGTACTCAGGACATGATATATTTCATTTCATGTGATCCTTGTGCAGATCCTGAGTATTATATATGATCTTTTGAGATATGAATAGAATTGTAAAATGATGTTTTAAATTATAAAATTTTGTTAGACTGTTTGTTACTGATTGAAGACTAAAGATAACTCTGGTAAGATTTTAAAATGGATAGATTGAATAATTCTTTCCAAGTTAGATCTTGGGGCATGACAAATTTAGTGGTATCAGAGCAGTGTTATTGGAAGAATTGATTGTTACCAGAGTTATAGGATTTGATTGAGAGTTGGGTAGAATGGGTTGTTCAAGTGCATCATGTTGCATACATAGTTTCATGTATGTATCATTTAGTCTAAACTGTGCAGGTGAAAAGTTAAATGGATAATCCGGAATCAAGTGTACCCAATGAGCAACACAGTGTAGCTCCAGTACCTTCAGAAAGTATGATGCAGTTGGCTACTGCTATAGCACATGTAATGGGAGATGCACAGAGTAAGTTGAGTGGAAGTAAAGAAGAAGTAGATAAGCATTTATAGATATTTCATAAGTTGAAGCCTCCGTTGTTCAAAGGTGCTGTAGAACCTCTGGTTGTAGAAGATTGGATAATGAGAATAGAAAAGATCTTTGATAGCATGCAGTGTCCGGAGAATCGAAAGGTACCTTTGGCTGTGTTTCTATTTGAAGGAGAAGCAGAGAGATGGTGGATTGGACAGCAGAGGGAGAAATTTTAGGGGAAGACAAATGCTGAGATCACTTGGAATGAGTTCACTACAGTGTTTCGAATGTGGTTTGTACCTCCGTCAGCCCAACGACAAATGCAAGAAGCTTTTATTAAGTTGGAGCAAGGATGCGAGACAGTGATGCAGTACGAGGCTGAGTTTACTGCACTTGCTAGGTACGCTTCTTATTTGATCCCTACTACTGAAGAAAAATGTCATAGATTTCTGCAAGGATTGAATAGAGAGCTGAGACATCCGCCAGTACGGTTACGGATTCATGCATTTTCTGAGTTGGTAGAGCGGGCCAGACTGATAGAGATTGATTTGGTTGCACCAGCATCAAGATATGAAGTTACCAAGAGGAGTAGAGATGAATCGAGTAGAGAAAAAGATAGAGATAAGAAAAGCAAGTATAGTGAGTCAAGGGGATCTGCATCGGTAGCATCTTCTGGCAGCTACAGCGTGTGCATTCACTGTGGTCAACGACATGCAGGTGAGTGCTATTTATTGACAGGACAATGTTTTCGTTGTGGACAGCGAGGACATAGAGTAGCAGATTTCCCCAAGAAAGGATTTGGAGGAGGAAGAACTGATTCTGGCATAGGACAGTCTGGATGTACTGTAGGACAGAGGACTGTTGGCTCAAGAGCATATAGTGATAGATCAACAAACAGGACAAATGATAGAGCTGTCAGTGATAGTCAGAGGGAGATCATTGAACCACGACCTACTGCACCTACTCCAGTGATGCCACATGTATACAGTTTACAGCATTATGAAGATCAACGACAACCTAAAAGTTCTAATGGTAAGAAATTTATTTGACTTACTAATTGACATGACATTTCATGCATAATAAATGACATGTGATTGAATGCACTGAATGACTATATGGTTTTTGACGAGTTTTTATTTTGATTCAATTTTGGGTTTTGATTGGACGGATTTATTTTATATCAATTTTGCATTCGATCCCTTAAGGGAAATGTCGAGGACGGCATTTTTCTTAAGGTGGGTAGATTGTAAAACCCCTCCAAGCTGTTTTTTTTAGGGCAGTTAGTCTGTACGATCTGACTTTAGTCCCGAACGAACTGAAGAAAATTGTGAAGAATCTGTCAATTTTGTCTGGATGAACCTGGAAGGGTCGGGACGATGCGTCTGGATGAAATTTGTCCAGAGAGCAAGTCGTCCGGACGCTATTTAATTTTGTCTGGATGAAATTCTGTGAGAGGGCAAATCATCCCGGGACAAATTTTGGATTGTCCGGGACAATCAGTGTTAATAAATATCTGATATAGATATTTTGGATTTCTTTGAAGAGAGAGAAAGAGAAATTAGGAGGGAGAAAGAAGGAAAAGCTTGGTTTTGGAGCCCGCGGAGCACTTTTTGTCCGACGACGCAGTTGGAAGATTTGTTTGTCTCGTAGTAAGGACTCCGAATCCTATTTTTGTTTTTGAAGATTTTGAGTTTTGATATTTTTGTGCTCAGTTTTGTGTTTCGGTTACCGAAAAATGCGTATAATTTTGTATTGATGAAAGTTTTACCGCACAACTTTTGATATGTTTCTGATATGACATTTCTATGCGATTTGAGTATTTTCTATAAAGTTTTTACCGGGTATTTTGAGTTCTGTGCGATTTTTATCAAATAAATAATTATCAGGATGTTGAAAAATGTTGCTTCAGTACGATGAAAGTCTTATATTGTTGTTTTACATGTTCTGTGGTAATTTGGTAAAGTTCTGAATCTGTGATTTATGTGTAAATTCTGTATACTACCGTTATGCCGCCGATTTCTCGTACGACCTCTGATTTTCTGAATTGGTGATTTGAATGATTGAATATGCATACGAATGTGAATATATGATTGAATTATTATTATTGTTGCTGAAAGACAAGTAAAGACTGGTTGAACCGTTGTTTGGAGACATGATACTTGTACAGGATGGTGGGCCGACGAGCTTTCCTTTAAATAAAGGGTTTGGTGTTATCCACTTCTGATCACATGAAGGGAGTCATAAAGAGATGAATACTATACCGACGAAAAAAGAGTGACGACTCTTTTTACTGAGCCAACAGATACAAGATACAAAATACAAGATATAAGACTGAAAAATGTCTTAGTAGCCAGTGATTGTACTTATTCAATAAGACTATTGTATTGAATTGCATGTGTACAGTACTGTTCTTATGATCTCATTATGATTTATTGATGGATTTATTGCTACTCTACGGATTTACTGTTAATGTATGATTTCGCTGTTATAGCATTACTGTTCATGTCACTGGACTGTTACTGATACTGGAACTGATACTATTGATTCACTGTACTGACGTTATACACGTGATATACTGAGTAAGTGACATGTGATTCACTGCACACGTGACATAGATTATTGGATTGCATGTGATTCACTGAGCACGTGATATGGGGTAACTGAATTGCAAATGTACATTTTGATACGATTTTACGGCATTGATTGATTCTAACTGTTTTAAAGGTTATTATGATTTATTGCCTGATTTGACTGATTTCTATAGAGATTGACGTACACATGGATTTATTGAGCTTTATGGACCTTTGAACTGTTTATTGATTCTTCTACTGTGGATTTAGGAGTTTATTGTTTCTTATTGTTACTGTACTGATTACTGTTCATGCATTGATTTTCTTTATCTGCATTGATACTATTTCTGTACTGATTTTCATATCTGCATTGAATTAATGATCATGTGGATCTGACTGCTATAATTTGACTGATTGACATGCATATTGCTGTCATACTGTGCTTTGATTTCAGTTATAGGTATTAGGTGACCTGCTAGGCTTTTGAAGCTCATTATATATGGTTAATATTTTCAGGTCAGGGCAAGGGAGCAGGAGATTGAGGTTGATCAGGAATCCTCAGGTTTTGTTCTTTTTGGTTATAGTGATTCTTTTGTACTCAGGACAGGATATATTTCATTTCATGTGATCCTTGTGCAGATCCTGAGTATTGTATATGATCTTTTGAGATATGAATAGAATTGTACAATGATGTTTTAAATTATAAAATTTTGTTAGACTGTTTTTTACTGATTGAAGACTAAAGATAACTCTGGTAAGATTTTAAAATGGATAGATTGAACAATTCTTTCCAAGTTAGATCTTGGGGCGTGACAAATTTAGTGGTATCAGAGCAGTGTTATTGGAAGAATTGATTGTTACCAGAGTTATAGGATTTGATTGAGAGTTGGGTAGAATGGGTTGTTCAAGTGCATCATGTTGCATACATAGTTTCATGTATGTATCATTTAGTCTAAACTGTGCAGGTGAAAAGTTAAATGGATAATCCGGAATCAAGTGTACCCAATGAGCAACACATTGTAGCTCCAGTACCTTCAGAAAGTATGATGCAGTTGGCTACTGCTATAGCACATGTAATGGGAGATGCACAGAGTAAGTTGAGTGGAAGTAAAGAAGAAGTAGATAAGCATTTATAAATATTTCATAAGTTGAAGCCTCCGTTGTTCAAAGGTGCTGTAGAACCTCAGGTTGTAGAAGATTGGATAATGAGAATAGAAAAGATCTTTGATAGCATGCAGTGTCCGGAGAATCGAAAGGTACCTTTGGCTGTGTTTCTATTTGAAGGAGAAGCAGAGAGATGGTGGATTGGACAGCAGAGGGAGAAATTTTAGGGGAAGACAAATGCTGAGATCACTTGGAATGAGTTCACTACAATGTTTCGAATGTGGTTTGTACCTCCGTCAGCCCAACGACAAATGCAAGAAGCTTTTATTAAGTTGGAGCAAGGATGCAAGACAGTGATGCAGTACGAGGTTGAGTTTACTGCACTTGCTAGGTACGCTTCTTATTTGATCCCTACTACTGAAGAAAAATGTCATAGATTTCTGCAAGGATTGAATAGAGAGCTGAGACATCCGCCAGTACGGTTACGGATTCATGCATTTTCTGAGTTGGTAGAGCGGGCCAGACTGATAGAGATTGATTTGGTTGCACCAGCATCAAGATATGAAGTTACTAAGAGGAGTAGAGATGAATCGAGTAGAGAAAAAGATAGAGATAAGAAAAGCAAGTATAGTGAGTCAAGGGGATCTGCATCGGTAGCATCTTCTGGCAGCTACAGCGTGTGCATTCACTGTGGTCGACGACATGCAGGTGAGTGCTATTTGTTGACAGGACAATGTTTTCGTTGTGGACAGCGAGGACATAGAGTAGCAGATTTCCCCAAGAAAGGATTGGGAGGATGAAGAACTGATTCTGGCATAGGACAGTCTGGACGTACTGTAGGACAGAGGACTGTTGGCTCAAGAGCATATAGTGATAGATCAACAAACAGGACAAATGATAGAGCTGTCAGTGATAGTCAGAGGGAGATCATTGAACCACGACCTACTGCACCTACTCCAGTGATTCCACATGTATAAAGTTTACAGCATTATGAAGATCAACGACAACCTAAAAGTTCTAATGGTAAGAAATTTATTTGACTTACTAATTGACATGACATTTCATGCATAGTAAATGACATGTGATTGAATGCACTGAATGACTATATGGTTTTTGAGGAGTTTTTATTTTGATTCGATTTTGAGTTTTGATTGGACGGATTTATTTTATATCAATTTTGCATTCGATCCCTTAAGGGAAATGTCGAGGACGGCATTTTTCTTAAGGTGGGTAGATTGTAAAACCCCTCCAAGCTGTTTTTTTTAGGGCAGTTAGTCCGTACGATCTGACTTTAGTCCCAAACGAACTGAAGAAAATTGTGAAGAATCTGTCAATTTTGTCTGGATGAACTTGGAAGGGTCGGGACGATCCGTCTGGATGAAATTTGTCCAGAGAGCAAGTCGTCCGGACGCTATTTAATTTTGTCTGGATGAAATTCTGTGAGAGGGCAAATCATCCCAGGAAAAATTTTGGATTGTCCGGGACAATCAGTGTTAATAAATATCTGATAGAGATATTTTGGATTTCTTTGAAGAGAGAGAAAGAGAAATAAGGAGAGAGAAAGAAGGAAAAGCTTAGTTTTGGAGCCCGCGGAGCGCTTTTTGTCCGACGACGCAGTTGGAAGATTTGTTTGTCTCGTAGTAAGGACTCCGAATCCTATTTTTGTTTTTGAAGATTTTGAGTTTTGATATTTTTGTGCTCAGTTTTGTGTTTCGGTTACTGAAAAATGCGTATAATTTTGTATTGACGAAAGTTTTACCGCACAAATTTTGATATGTTTCTGATATGATATTTCTATGCGATTTGAGTATTTTCTGTAAAGTTTTTCCCGAGTATTTTGAGTTCTGTGCGATTTTTATCGAATAAATAATTATCAGGATGTTGAAAAATGTTGCTTCAGTACGATGAAAGTCTTATATTGTTGTTTTACATGTTCCGTGGTAATTTGGTAAAGTTCTGAATCTATGATTTATGTGTAAATTCTGTATACCACCGTTATGCCGCCGATTTCTCGTACGACCTCTAATTTTCTGAATTGATGATTTGAATGATTGAATATGCATACGAATGTGAATATATGATTGAATTATTATTATTGTTGCTGAAAGACAAGTAAAGACTGGTTGAACCGTTGTTTGGAGACATGATACTTGTACAGGATGGTGGGCCGACGAGCTTTCCTTTAAATAAAGGGTTTGGTGTTATCCTCTTCTGATCACATGAAGGGAGTCATAAGGAGATGAATACTATACCGACGGGAAAAGAGTGACGACTCTTTTTGCTGAGCCAACAGATACAAGATACAAAATACAAGATATAAGACTGAAAAATGCCTTAGTAGCTAGTGATTGTACTTGTTCAATAAGACTATTGTATTGAATTACATGTGTACAGTACTGTTCTTATGATCTCATTATGATTTATTGATACTGTATGGATTTACTGTTAATGTATGATTTCGCTGTTATAGCATTACTGTTCATGTCACTGGACTGTTACTGATACTATTGATTCACTGTACTGATGTTATGCACGTGATATACTGAGTAAGTGACATGTGATTCACTGCACACATGACATAGATTATTGGATTGCATGTGATTCACTGAGCACGTGATATAGGGTAACTAAATTGCAAATGTATATTTTGATACGATTTTATGGCATTGATTGATTCTAACTGTTTTAAATGTTATTATGATTTATTGCCTGATTTGACTTATATCTATAGAGATTGACGTACGCACGGATTTATTGAGCTTTACGGACCTTTGAACTATTTATTGATTCTTCTATTGTGGATTTAGGAGTTTACTATTTCTTATTGCTACTGTACTGATTACTGTTCATGCATTGATTTTCGTTATCTGCATTGATACTATTTATGTAGTGATTTTCGTATCTGCATTGAATTAATGATCATGTGGAACTGACTGCTATGATTTGACTGATTGACATGCATATTGCTGCCGTATTATGCTTTGATTTCAGTTATAGGTATTAGGTGACCTACTGGGCTTTTGAAGCTCATTATATGTGGTTAATATTTTCAGGTCAGGGCAAGAGAGCAGGAGATTGAGGTTGATCAGGAATCCTCATGTTTTGTTCTTTTTGGTTATAGTGATTCTTTTATACTCGGGACAGGATAGATTTCATTTCATGTGATCCTTGTGTAGATCCTGAGTATTGTATATGATCTTTTGAGATATGAATAGAATTGTACATTGATGTTTTAAATTATAGAATTTTGTTAGACTGTTTGTTACTGATTGAAGATTATAGATAACTCTGGTAAGATTTTAGAATGGATAGATTGAATAATTCTTTCCAAGTTAGATCTTGGGGCGTGACATACCATCTCCTTGCTAGGAGTGGCTTTGAGTTTTGGGCAATCTATTTTAATATGTCCAGGTTTCCTGCACTCATAGCAAATAATATCATTTGAAACCTTGACATTCTTATTAAATTTACCTCGATTCCATTGCTGGCGTTTCTTATGCTTCCTCTTCTGAAAGTTTCTGAATTATCTAGTCATTAGTGCGATATCGTCTTCATCCTCAGGTTGTGTGTGTTCATTCTTAAATTCCTCCACTTTTAGTGTTATGTTCTTCTCCCTTCATGGTTCACCTACATCAATCTTTCTTTGGCTAACTCCTTGCTTGTAAGTAATTAGCGAACCAAGAATATTGTCAATAGAGTAAATATTTAGATCTTTAGACTCTATAATTGCAATAATTTTAGCATCATAAGCAGTAGACAAATAACAAAGTATCTTATTAACTATTTCAGCATTCGTTAGTTCCCTACCCAATGCATGTAAAGATGTAACTATTTGTGTGAATCTTGTGTACAAATTAGAAATGGATTCATTTGGTTTCATACGAAATAATTCATAATCATGCAATAAGATATTAAGTCTAGATTGCTTAACCTCATTAGTTCTCTCATAAGTTTTACAAAGTCTATCCCATGTGTCTTTTCCACTTTTGTAAGTGGAAACCCGCATGTAATCTTCTGATTTAAGAACACAAAAGAAACTATTCAATCATTTGGCATTTAGTTATGCTAAGTCACATTCTTCTACTATCCAGTCCACAAAATGTGTTTCAACTCTAACTCCATCAACTAATCTAGTTGGTTTTGTATACCCTTCCTGAACTAAGATCCACATACGATAATCAAGTGAATGTAAAAATGTAGACATGCATGATTTTCAAAAATTAAAAGGAATATTGTTGAATAATTGAGGTATAGTTATAGATTAACCCTCAGGTGTATTTCAGTTTCTAAATGTGGCCATCTATGTTAATCAAAAAGTAGTCTAAACTTATGATTTTGAAATACATCTCTGATACCACTTGTTGAAACTTGTTTAATATAAATTAGGTTGTTAAACCTAAGCTTATATCCTAGAGGCTAACCAAGAGGGGGGGGGGGGGGGGGGGGGGGGGGGGGGGGGGTGAATTGGTATTTAAAAATTCTATACCAAAAATAACTATAGTGAATTTATCAGAAAATATTTTTCAACCACAAGTTAAAACATTTAAAACAAAAACAGCGAAAAAAATAAAAGACACAAGTTTTATAGTGGTTCGGTCAAACACGACCTACATCCACTCTCCGGAGGCACCCTCCGAGTATTGCACTAATACCACTAGTGACTCTCCTTTTGCACCCACAATAAGGCGGAGAAGCCTTTACAAAGCTCTCTTCCACCACTACCCAGTGCCGTAGAGAACCGTCGTCCGTTTACACTCTCCAAGTGTTGGCGAGAACCGTCTGTCCTTTCACACTCTCCTGGTGTAAGCAGAGAACCCTTCATCCTTTTACACTCTCCAAGTGTGGGCAAATAACCCTTCGGCTGTTCACACTCTCCAAGTGTAGGCAGAGAACCCTTCGTCCTTTCACACTCTCCAAGTGTGGGCAGAGAACCCTTCGGCTGTTCACACTCTCCAAGTGTATGCAGAGAACTATGCTTCATCCTTTCACACTCTGCAAGTGTGGGCAGAGAATCCTTTGGATGTTCACACACTCCAAGTGTAGGCAGAGAACCCTTCATCTGTTCACACTTTTTAAGTGTCGGCATAGAATCGAATCTCTTTGACAGATCTTCTCACAATAAATCTAGAAGGACGAGAGAAAAGAGTGAAGTGATCACAAACCACATGTGGAGACTCTTATCTTTGAGTACCAATGAATCCTTCACGCTCCTGTACTAAGAATCCTCCTTGAAACACTCTCTCACACTCTCTCCTTGACTCTCCCTTCAATTGGCATGAAGATCAGTAGGCAAAAAGATTAAGTGACAGTTTACAAAGAACCTTTTATATGAAAGACACGAAAAATCATAAAAAACTATTGATTTTCAAGTCAATACGAACAGGATCGTCTCATACGATCGTAATATCATCCCGTACGAATAGTGTAAATTTTTTGCGTATGATTTCTTATATGCATTGGGATGAGGTGACATTGTACACGATCATCATCCTGTACAAACTATATTCATCATGGGTTGAACAGTTATATCAACAGTTGGTTTTGACAAACTGCAGGACGTTCTCAAAATTTCCAGGGATAGAACAATTCATCCTGGGACGAATAGGAGTTTGTATGGACAAAAAAATTACAGAGAGTTTTATCCTGGGATGAATATCGGATTTCATCTGGATGAAATTTTCCTGAGAGTTTCATCCTGGGACGAGCATAGGATTTCATCTAGACAAAACTTTTCCCAAGAGTTTCGTCTTAGGATGAACATAGGATTTCGTCTGGACTATCAGCACAAAGTGAGAATCCAGAGCAGATCGTCCCGAGACGAATTAGAAAATTTTTCTGGACGATCAGGACTTAGAAAAATTTTAACTTCTTGTTCGTTCCAATTCTCTTCCTAGGGGATTAACTGACTTGATCGTCCCGTACGAACATGGTTCATCCATACGATTAGTGTGATTTTTAAAGATCTCCCCAGTGTGTGTGTGCGCTAAGGTTATTCAATTAAAATCATATTTTCTCAAACTTAATTACAATAAAATTATAAACTTCAATTTACAAACTATCTCATGCTGAATTTGATATAAAGTCTTCATTAGTCTGGAGTTCGATTATCCTGAAATGTTATTCCACACAAGATATAAAATAATTATTTCAAAAAGTGTAGGAGAAAATAAAGCTTAAAATAATAATATTTGAAATCATCAAAACTATACAAGTTGCAAGAAGATAAAACATGCAAATAGAAACTCTCTTAACATGAAAGAAGACTACGGAGAGAAGATAAAGAAATATAGAAAAGAAGAGAGATTCTTTTTCAAAGTCATTTGTGTTAGTCTTAGGATTGAAATCTAGGTTTGTTATAGTGGTGTGTGGCCACTTTATTTTTCAGTAAATTCTGGATTGTAAATAAAGTAGCACTTGCCATATGAACTTTTGATATTATATTTTGGATAATTTAATTTGATTGTTTACATTATTTTTGCATTAGAATTACCTATTTTTTCTAGGTTTTCTAGCATAAATCACCACAATCAAAGTGCGGAAATTAAAACGCGGAAGCAAGTAAAAAGAAAGAACACACCGGAATTACAGTGGTTCGGTCAAACCTCGACCTACGTCCACTCCTTGGAGGCACTCCCCAAGTATTGCACTAACACAAGTGTCTCTCCTTTAGCCCCCACGGCTAGGCGGAGAAGCCCTTACAAAATCACTTCCACCTCCCCCGGTGCGGCGGAGTCGCCGAGTCCTTTGACACCAAAGAGACTTCTTCTTTGGTGAACTTACCTCAAGACAAGCCTTGAATCCGATGGTACTAAGGTGCGAGTTCGCCGGAGCAACCGTGTGGAACCCCCTCCACACTCCCTTGAATCCCCCCTCACAGGATCTTCTCCCTCTCTCAAACTCCACCCTTTCCTCTCTCCCTTTCAAGCTCTCTCTTCTAGTTTCCCCCACAAGAACGAAGCTACAATGGATACCAAAGACACTTACAAAGTGTCATGCCAAAGCTTAAATAGAAGCTCTCAAAATGAGCTCATTAATGCAAGTTGCCAACATTATCGTCCAGGACGATAGATATATCGTCCTGGCCGATCAGTACAAATTAAGCTTATTAGCCCGGGACGATATGGGACGATCAGAAGAAAATTGGTTACATCATCCTAGCCGATCTTACGATCGTCCTGGCCGATTAGTTTAAAACCAATTTTAATCGTCCTGATCATCGCCCTGTTTTTGAGCTGGCCGATATAGATCGTCCAGGCCATCGTCCTGGCCGATCATGTGATCGTCCCGGACGATGTGATCGTATCAATCAACAATTAATGCTTTCCAAAGATACCAGATCAATTTAGGCATGATTGAGTTAGATCGTCCTGGATGATAATAATATCGTTTGGGCCGATTTCCTAAAACAAAGACTTCCTAAACTGATTATGGCGGTTGATTCTTTCTGAATTGAGATTATCATCCTGGCCGATACAAGTATCGTCCAGGCCGATCTGTTGACGGCTGCCTTAATGAGGATGCCCTAATTAGGGTTTCTATTTTTAGACCGATCGGCCAGGTCAATAGGACGATCGTCCAGGCCGATGTTACCAAAAACTGAAATCCTAAAGGGAACAACATGAAAACTTCTATGTTACATAACAATAGGTCCCACACCCAATACAATTGACTCAAGAAAGGAAAAGATTACAAACTGACACAAACCTAGTCAACCTAATCTTGAGTTGGTTCTGAATTGCAGTCTTGATTGTGTGGTCCTGAAATGTTAGTACATAAGGCAATCGTATAGAAAAGGAAATGTTTGCTATCATCAAAATCATGAACCATAGATCCGCAACAATCTCCCCCTTTTTGATGATGGCAAATAATTTGAATTTTCAAAAAGACTATTTTCTCCTAATCTCCCCCTAACTTGAATAATACAAAAAAAATAGGGAGATCAATATATTTTTGTTATTTTACAATTTTTGAAAAGAAAATAAATGATACAAGTACGTTCTCCCCCTTTGACATTATCAAAAAGAGAGAAGGCACAGTAAAGAAAAAAGAAATTCCCTACTCTGGAGAAAGAAAAAAAATTCTTAAAATGAGAAAGTTACCCCTTAATTTTAAAAACTCAGTAGAATTGGATTGACAACGCATAGCCCAGAAAAGGTTAGAAATTCAGATTTAGAAAATCCAAACTCAAGTTTCTTTAAAAAGGCTCAAAAACTTTTTAATTCAATTTCCAAATCATAAAATAAATTTGGGAAAGAAACAATCATTTTTCAAAAACGCCTTCCATAAAATATATCTAATAGAAAATCAATGCACGAATTTTTGAATCAGGAATCAAGATTTTCAAAACCAAGTATCGAAGTACCAGGGGTTTTCTTAAGCTTTTAAGACAAAACAAAAAAGGTAGGCATTAAAATTTGGGCTCATTTTATGCCTCTTGACAATTGATTGGCGCACTGCGCATCTTTTGATACACTTTGTGTATTCAATATTTTCAAATTGGCGTCTTTGCGCATCTTTTATTTTTGGCATCTTTGGCCAATTTTTTTTCTCTTATGCTACCTTTCTTAAATCTTAAAAATAAAAGTAAACCCATCTTAGTGATAGAACGATTCTCTTGATTAAGAAGATTATGAGTTAGATTCAACAATTTGCAAAAGATTTCTATGCGATAAGTAAGATGTAGGGAGAGAAAAAAAATTGTTTCAAAAACCTATTTAAAATATGAAAAAGATTTTAAATCAAAAGTAAAAATAACCTCTTTAGGAAATAGAGATTTGGGAAAAAAAATCATGAGTTTCCTTCCTTTAACTAGTTTTAGAGAAGTCAAACTCAACTTTACCAAAGATTTCCAAAAAAAAATAGGAAGTAAAATTTTTCATTTTTAGAAATGTGAGTGTGTGTGTTTGATAAATCAAAGAGGAGAGAAAAAGAAAAAATGAGACAAAATAAAACAAAGAAAAAGAAAGCAAAAGAAAAACAAGAAAAGAAAAAGTATGAAAGGGCTTATTTAACCATTATCACTTTCTTGGTCTGATGCTTCTGAGACCAGATTTGCCCATGAAATTTTTTGTTTTTCATTATTTTTCCAGTTTGTAATTTGCTTCACCTGGCCCTTTTCTTTTGTAGGAAGAATCATTGAATTAGGGCACTCTTTTTTCATATGTCCAGGCTTCCTGCATCGAAAGAAAATAACGTTAGAAGAAATATGGACATCCTTACCATTTTTACCTTTTTTCCACTTTTGCTTGTGCTTTGGTGAGTGTTGTAATTTGCATGACAAGTCATTGGTATGGTCACCAACTAAACTTCCTTTTTTCGTTTCTTCGGCTTTTAGAATGATCGTTTCACCTGCATCCAAAAGTCTTTGACTCAATCCTTGCTCGTAGGCAATGAGTGAGCCAATCAAATTATCAATAGAATATACATTCAAATCTTTAGATTCACAAATAGCAACAACTTTAGCATCGAATTTATCCAGTAAACATCGAAGAATTTTGTTAACTTTTTCAAAATTTAAAAAGTCTTTTCCTAAGGCATGCAATGATGTAGTAATTTGAATAAACCTTGTATACATGTCTAAAATCATTTCAAAAGATTTCATGGAAAATAATTCAAAATCATGCATTAAGAAATTCAACTTTGATTGCTTGATTTCACTAGATCCTTCATATACGGTGTGCAATTTATCCCAAATTTCCTTACCAGAAGTGCACGTGGATACCAACATAAAATCATACGAATTTAAGGCACAGAAAAAGCAATTTAAGGCCTTTGCATTCAATTGAGCATCTATTCGTTCTTCCTTACTCCATTGATTAAAAGGAATGTCAGTTTTAACTCCATTAACAATTCGAGATGGTGATGAATAACCAGTTAAAATCATATGCCACATGCGAAAATCAATCGATTGCAAGAAAACAGACATGCGAGTTTTCCAAAAATCAAATGATATATTTTCAAATAACGGAGGTCTGGTGATTGAAAAACCTTCTGCAATAGTACAATTAGCCATGGATCGAAATTCAAAAGCTTTTAAAAAACTTATTTTTTGAAAACTGCTCTGATACCACTTGAAAGTTTGTTAGGGATGTTAGGCCCTCTTGAACTTAGTCCCAAGCTAATTAAAGAGAGAGGTGATTTGGAAAACTATAAAATCAAGGATAAAACTCCAAACCAAAATCACCACAATCAAAGTGCGGAAATTAAAATGCGGAAGCAGTAAAAAGAAAGAACACACCGGATTTTTAGTGGTTCGGTCAAGCCTCGACCTACGTCCACTCCAAGGAGGCACCCCCCAAGTATTGCACTAACACAAGTGTCTCTCCTTTAGCCCCCACGGCTAGGCGGAGAAGCCCTTACAAAATCACTTCCACCTCCGCCGGTGCGGCGGAGTCGCCGGGTCCTTTGACACCAAAGAGACTTCTTCTTTGGTGAACTTACCTCGAGACAAGCCTTGAATCCGATGGTACTAAGGTGCGAGTTCGCCGGAGCAACCGTGTGGAACCCCCTCCACACTCCCTTGAGTCCCCCATCACAGGATCTTCTCCCTCTCTCAAACTCCACCCTTTCCTCTCTCCCTTTCAAGCTCTCTCTTCTAGTTTCCCCCACAAGAACGAAGCTACAATGGCTGCCAAAGACACTTACAAAGTGTCATGCCAAAGCTTAAATAGAAGCTCTCAAAACGAGCTCATTAATGCAAGTTGCCGACATTATCGTCCTGGACGATAGATATATCATCCTGACCGATCAGTACAAATTAAGCTCATTAGCTCGGGACGATATGGGACGATCAGAAGAAAATTGGTTACATCGTCCTAGCCGATCTTACGATCGTCGTGGCCGATTAGTTTAAAACTAATTTCAATCGTCCTGATCATCGCCCTGTTTTTGAGCTGGCCGATATAGATCGTCCAGGCCATCGTCCTGGCCGATCATGCGATCGTCCCGGACGATGTGATCGTATCAATCAACCATTAATGCTTTCCAAAGATACCAGATCAATTTAGGCATGATTGAGTTAGATCGTCCTGGACGATAATAATATCGTCCGGGCCGATTTCCTAAAACAAAGACTTCCTAAACTGATTATGGCGGTTGATTCTTTTTGAATTGAGATTATCGTCCTGGCCGATACAAGTATCGTCCAGGCCGATCTGTTGATGGCTGCCTTAATGAGGATGCCCTAATTAGGGTTTCTATTTTTAGACCGATCGGCCAGGTCAATAGGACGATCGTCCAGGCCGATGTTACCAAAAATAGAAATCCTAAAGGGAACAACATGAAAACTTCTATGTTACATAACAATAGGTCCCACACCCATTACAATTGACTCAAGAAAGGAAAAGATTACAAACTGACACAAACCTAGTCTACCCAATCTTGAGCTGGTTCTGAATTGCAGTCTTGATTGTGTGGTCCTGAAATGTTAGTACATAAGGCGTTTAAAATTAATATTAATCTAAAAATATTAAATATATTTTAAATTATTGTAAATAATTTATTTTAATTATTTTAAATTAAAATTCATTTCAAAATCCTTAAAATATCTTACAAATTTAAAATTTAGTTTTAAAATACATTATCAATTTTTTGGTAATTAAATAAGATATGTTTTTTAAAATAAAGTTTTAATTATTTAATTAACTTTTGTTAATAATAATAATTTTTAAATATATATTATTTTATTTTAAAAATAAGAGATTATTTTTAGTTATTTAATTTTAATAATTACTATTTTGAGTTATTTTAATAATTAAATGGCTAAACCCTTAATTAATAATTAATTAAATTAAAACTTGAATGTTTTCTTAAATTTCATAAAATTTTATAATTTAAAATTTATTTTAGAATATCAGAGAAATTTTAATGTTTAAGTTAATTTAATTTTTTAGTTATCTTTAAATATTAATTATATTAAATTATTTTAAAAACTTTTTTAAATATATTAAACTTTAAAATTCATAATTAATTCATTTTAAATCATTATAATACACTTAATACTTTAAATTTTTCAAAAAATTAGGAACTTTAATTTAATATTACTTTCAGGTACTGAAAATTAATTTTTCTTAATTGTTACTTAATTATTAATTATTTAAATACTCAAATACTATTTAATTAAATAATATATTAAATATTTTTAAATTAAAAATTATTTTGAAATTATTTTCAAACTCTCCTTGGGTGTCCAGGGGATCTCTCATATGTATATATGTATCTATATACATTGAACTATTTTTAATTATTTTATTTTTAATATTATGTACTTATACTTTAATATTTATATATTTTAAAATTTTACATATATTAAATCTCTTGAATTTTGAGAGATCGTTATAAAATTTCAAACATAAGTTATACATGTGAATAATATTCATGGGGGGAGATTAATGGATTATTAGGCTCCATTTATTCACTAATCACCATCGCTAATCTTGTTTAATTTTTATTTAGTCATCTTTTGCATGTGTAGGACGCATGAACACTTAGTTTAGGCTCTCCTAGTTCTAAGGACATGATATACTTTGATGTGTTGCATTTATTTTTCTGTTACCCTAAGGGTTAGTCATGAAACATTTGATTTAAACTTATTTAACATAGTGACATCCTAAGGACAATAACTAAGATCCATCTAACAAACTTAGAGAAATTCTAGGAGCTAAGATATACCTCCGATTGACATGAAATTTGAAACATTTAAACTTAGTGACATCTTCAACCACTTAATTTTTTAATGAATTTTTAGTACTCTTTAAATCCCTTAATTAATAAATCCTAATTTACCATTTAATTAAGCCGAGATAACTTCAAAAATTCTAATAAATTCAAATTAAATTCAAAAATTACCCATAATATATAAAACTCTTTAAAATTCAATCCTTAATTTAATAAAATTAAAATCCCTTAATTGAACTTCAATTTAAATATTAATTTAATTTTGATTAAAAATCACTCTTTTAATTAAATTAATAATAAAAAATTATTAAAAAATTTAAATTTTTCCCAAACACTTGAAAACTTTTTCTTGGGCCATTCCTAACCTTTGGAGGTTATTCTAATTGGTTTGGAGTTGATTTTGATCCAAACCACTAAAAAATCCTTAATTGGAATTGCCATCCTTAATTAAATAATTTTAGTAATTCATTAAACACCAAACTTTGAAAAATCATAACTAATTCTAGAAAATTTCAAATTGGATAAACTAAAAGGAATTAAAAATTAATTAAAATATGATATTTATTAAAAATATTAAATTCTAGAAATTAAACTAATTTAAAAGTCAACTCTCCAGTCAATTGTAGTTCGATATCAAGGGTCTCAAACTTCTAAAATTCATAACTTTGCGTAGAAAGCTCTATATCTAACAAACTCAAAGTTTTGTTACTACTTATAAGATCTAATATTTAATAAATATACTAGAACTCTAAAACCTAACATATTTCTAAAAGTCATCTTTTAGACCCCTTAACTCATCAGGTAGGATGACCCTCGACCTTCTAAAATCCACTAATCCAACTTAAACTTCAAAAAATACTACCCCTCCCAAGCCGTTATATATGATGTGATGCTCTTTTATGTGACATGTGTGTTAGTTATTTTGACTTGTTATGATTGTTACTATGATAATGAGATGTATATATTTTTTATTATCTTCATGTTGTGTTATACGATAGATTACCCATAGGTTACGGGTGATCTTAATACTAATGATATTTTTTACAAGTGGTCATGCTCATGTCTCGTAGTATATCTCATAGGTGGATAAATCCTTTATCCTTTAGAGACTATAAATCCTACATATCTACATCATATGGATGATGCCACCTCCATCATTCTCTCTTATATGCCTTGAGTGTATTATTTATTTCTTTTCATCAATTTCTTCTCATTACCTTAGTCCCTCTAGATGACAATATGAGCCGTGTATGTTGATTAAGCCAAATTTAACCTTTAACTTTTTTTGAGTAGGAACTTCCTGGTCTCCTCCTTATATGCCTAACTCATTTGAGAGGATAATATAGAATTCTTAATCGAGAGTCTTCATAGGCCATGAGTTAAGATGTAATTAACCATGGGGGCTTGCACTCGTAGGAAACTAAATTCCATATCAAATAAACCCCATTTGAGCTGATGTATCGGGAAGGGAAAACCCTATGAATTTAATCAAGTCATACATATTATTACCCATCAAGGTGCGTGGGTAAAAGATACTATCATCAAAGGTTAATCGTATATATTATCTAATCTGCCCTCCTATTGGTCAGCTTATAAAGAGAACGAGTTCTACGATCATTTCATCCTTCATGGTGGTATGATCATACCCTTCCATGCTCTGTCCCTCGTTTAATGATTTTCTTTCGGAGGTCCACAAGTTTCTGGCGACTACGCTCTCAATCTTTGGATTCTATATTATTCTTTATTGTGTGTACTCCAGGATTGGTACTTCTTAGATTAGCTCCATCCTACTCTTAGCTATAGTCTTCGTTAGTTAGGTTTCCTTTTTCTTAGCCAAGGTTCTCTCGGGTTAGGTTCCTTTCTTTTTGGCCTACTGGGTCATTCCATCCCTTATCCATTTTTTTCTTCTCTTGTAATATCATCTCTTACTAATTTGTTTAAATACTTTTGTTATTTTATTGGCAGATAATGTTACGGCTCCCTTTGTTCCTTCAGTAACTTTCTGCTTCAGTTTAGATACGTGGGTGACTCTCCCTAAGTCCATACTAGTTAGTCCCCCTACTAGAGGAATCACTGTTAGTTCCTTCACAGACTTGGCCTTCGTCACTCTTAGAGGAACGAACCCTAATAAGGCTATCACCTTTTCTCCTTTCTACAGGAGAGGCTGCACATCCATGCATCCCTTTGAATATCTAGTTGCTCTTCAGATAGCCCGGGTACATGCTCATCCCACTCCTATTCGTGTATAGCAAGTACACCCAGTGGTTAGGCAGCCAGTACCTAAACCACTCCCCATTTAGTCCACTTATCCAGTGGTCAGGTGACCAGTGCCTACCCCACCAATTGTTCAGACTGCTCTGACCTCTCAGTGCCGGTAGCAAGTAGCTCCTTTCGTTGTTCCAATAGAGGCTGCTCATATACGGGTTTCCCCTTTATTCTTCCTCTAGAAAGAGGGGTAACCAAATTGAGCCCCTTTCGCCTTCTTCCCATTGAGCTTCTTTGTTTTCTCATCTCTCTCACCTAGAGACCATTGAGCAGACCCTGGCACTTCCTGTAGCTTCTATTCCTCCGGTCCATTAGGCAATGAGTTCAGACCTAGCTTCGTCCTCCACCTCTAGCCTTGGGAGAATGGCTCAAAGGAATAAAAATATAAGACTGGTAAGATGCATTTGAGGCGGCCAAATAGCAGATGATAGAGGTAGCGGCTCAATAGGAGCTAGTTCAGAGGAGGGTGGTCAACTTACAGATGGATCCATGTCCAATTCTAGTTGCACAAACTTTGAAGATAGTAGTTTCACCTTAGATAGAGACAGTCCATGGAGAATGCTTATCTCTTTTGATTCACAGTGATGATGAGGAGGATGTCATTCTCATCATGGCGGCCCTCCTATTACTACTATTTTATTATGCATTAAGGTTTTTTGGGATAATACTCCTCGATCCCTCGCTTAGAGGATTCAGAGCATCATTTTCTTAGCATAAGGTTGAGGGTCTGTTAGTAGGAACATGTTACTAAGTTAAATTTCTCTTGCTCATATTTAGTTGTAGAGACAGTCTTTGAGGCAGATATACTTGTGGCAGAGAGGACATCTACCACGACAATCGATCAGTTCAGTTCCTTTAGTGAGACCTCTAGCATGTGCTCCTACTATTGGACGATGCCCCCATTATCATGGATGTAGTCATCAGTCAGAGCCTACCTGACCACAGATCAATTTAGTTGTGGTAACCCCTCAACATTTAGTTTGCTTTACTGTATCCCACTGCAGGAGGTGGGTATGGAGATGACGTCAGTCAGACTCTCCAATCTAGATATCACATTTATTTGAGGTAGTTGAGCAGTTAGATATAGTGCTTCCTTCCAGGTCAGAGGCAGCCCCGGTGATTTATGACATAATGACAGATACAAATATTGTAGTTCCTCCCAATGGTTCACCTGTCCAAGTGGAGGTAGTTATAATTCCTAGCCCCCATAGGGTCTCTTCCCCTATAGGTCCGTATATATAAGCCTATTATCAGAACCTTTTTTAGGAGGACACACTCAAGGAGGAGCCAAATGGAGAGGTGTCAGTGCATCGAGTGTGTGTGATTACTAGATGAGGCCTCTCGGATGAGTAGGGAGAGCCATAGAATGATGATCAGTAGGGAGAGCCCGAGGTAGATGGATATCCCAGGTCAGTTGACACATAAGCCACATTTATACACATGTAAACTCAGATGGTAGAGATGGTCAGAGCCATGATGGCGCTAATCACTTAGTTGATAGCCTTAGGGGTCATGCCCTAAGTTATGGGTGTAAGTACTCTAACTACGTCCATGGATGAGCAAGCAGTACCACTAGTAGCACCAGACCCTATAGGAGTGGACAGGGTCTAGAGAATAGTTATAGTGCCATCTATAGTAGCTACTTCACTACATCGTTCTAGAGTTAGTCAGCTTAATTATTAGCCTAACAGATATAGGATCTGATAGTATAAAAGGTCGAGCAGGCCATTTTCTCCAAGAAGTTTGGAGAGGTAGTTAGCAGGGGGAGACCTTACCCAGTTGAGTATGAGTGAGAGCGCTACCCTCTGGTTTCATCCCTTCATGGTTCAGAGTGTTTGATGGGTTTGGGAACCTAAGGCAGCATGTAGCTCAGTATTGGGCTATATGTTGCAATATAAGAGAGAACAACACTCTGATGTTGAGACTATTCATCAGCAGCTTTATTGGGATGGCCTTTGCTTGGTATGCCAACCTCCCCAACAATTTAGTACACACCTTCACTGAGCTCAAGCAGCTATTTGTTCAGAAGTTTGTTAGTGTCATGCATAGAGTTACTATGAGAGAGTTAATTACCAGACAGCATCCCCGTGAGACTACCATATTACATAGTCAGATGGAGGAATCTCAATTTGTAGTGTGAGCCTTAATTATAAAAGCAACACATAGTAGATATTTTGCTGAAGAACATAGACGACCCTATAACATCTTACCTAAAAGATTTTAATATTAGAACATTCCAAAAATTATTAACAAAGGTGATCAATTTACAGGATATCATACTTAAGGTAGTCCCTCCTAAGGTTGTGGGTCAACCCTCTTGTAGACCTCAATGGTAGGAGTCTTCAGGGGAACCTCTATCTAGGAAAAGGGAGGTGCACAATACTTATGGGCCACCAGATAAGGGCAAGAAGCCCATAGTCAGTTCAGCACTATTGCAGCAGTCGTACACACCCGGTTAGTCAGCAACATAACCTAGACCCTCTCATAGGACTCTAGGGAGTCAACATTACTTACAGGAGAAGCTTAATAAAGATACCTCTTTAAGAGGGAGAGTGTGAAGAAGATACTCAAATTCTTTATTAAGAAGAATATTTTGACATTCCTGACAAATAGTTGAGTGGAATAAGAGGGGAAGACAGATCACCTACTCTATTGTCCATTCTATAGACATATTAGGCATTTTATAGAAGACTTCTATATATTTAAGGATAGAGTTGAGTGGCTCATGGCGAGTGGGAAGATATACCTTCAAGATAGTAACTTGGTGCAGCCCTAGGGGATGATTACTTAGATTATTCAAATGATTTTGGGTTTCAGTCGTAGTGACAGTCAGAGTGACAATCAGAGTTGTAGCAATAGATCACCTCATGGTTCTGACAGTTACCAGCCTAGTGACTTCGCTAGTACTTTTTTTCTTCTTCTATTGTAGTGCCTACTTAGCACATTTCTTTTTCTTTTTTATGTAATAAGAAAATATATGAAAGGAAAAAGACTATTGTAATTTCAGAGGGGAAGACGGGACCCCATCCATCGCTTATATTGAAGGATTTTATTCTCCCTTCGACTGATATTGAAATAATAGAATAAGATGATTCTGGCTACTTCTGGTCTTGCGTTCCTTCAAGTTCTACTTCTTCTAGCACTTGCTATTTTCACGTATCACATATTTCTTCTAATGTTAATTATTTTATATGTGATGATAAGTCTAAGTGTGATGAAAACCCAGTATTTATTATTCCAAATATTGATTGTTACATGGATTTAGAAGATGAGTCAAAGAACCCACTCCAGACACTTTCCTTAGATCCAACACAAGTCACCACTATTAAGCCAAGTGAATCTCCTATTGAGGATGACTCAATACTTGAAGTTTTCTTATATTCAGGAAAAGTCCTTCCATCCATGATGGCTAAGAATGCAAAAGAAAAAAAATAAAAATATTGCTACAAAGTAGGATGATCCTATCCATTTTTCCTAAGAGCAATCTAGGGAGAAAAGAAAAGACCCTTAACTGGAGGTTGATTATAATGTGTTGGCTCACTTAAGAAAAATTCCTTCCATCCTTAGTGTCAACTATGCTTTGATGATGTCTCTTGACTTGAGAGAGACCTTGAGAAAAGCACTTCTTGAGCTAGAGTCTTATCAAGCATTCTTTACTTCTGAATCTTTTAGGGATTTATACTATTTTAGAGAGATACCATGCATTACCTTTTCTGATCGTGATCTTTTCTTAAGGATTTCTGAGTACGATCATCCCTTGTATGTCACCACTTAAGTCAATTGTTTTGAGTTAAATAGGGTCCTCATTGATCAGGGAGCTTCAATTAATATCATGAGTTATAAAACTTTAAAGAGCCTCTCCCTTGATTATTTAAAGCACCTCTGACAATATTATGTTGAAAAGTTTCAATGACCAAGGCCAGCGTGCTCTAGAGTCTGTCGCCTTGGCTTTAAAGTTTATAAATTTACTAACTAAGAAAAAGTTTCATATGATTGAAGCTGATACTTTATACAAGGCTCTCTTAAGAAGGTCTTGGATTCATGAGTATGGAATGGTGCCCTCTACCTTGCAACAATGTATGAAGTATATGAGAAATAATGTGGAGTATTCCATTCCTGGGATACTCAATCTTTTGTCATACATGAGATCTTTATTTACGATGATGTCGAGCATTACATACCTAGAAAGACTAGTAGACCTCACCCTACCCAATCAATAGTGATACCTGCTAGTATTGTATAGGGTCCTATACAGTCACCTACATAGGATCTTATACAATCACCAGTATAGGGGTCCATCATAGGTTGGTATTGAGTAGGGGAGTCAATTTATGTCAACGGGTCATGTTTGGTTCAAACCCCAATTTGATCCGGATGTCTCTAACCTGACCCGGACACAACCCAAATCAAATTTCGAGTCGATTTTCTAAACCCGAACCCGACCAAGATCGGGTTCGGGTTAACACGAACAGACACATAATTCTTAAACGTATAAAAATTTTAAACTTTGAAAAATTAATTTGCCAATAATTAAATTATATTGAAGGAATCATAGCAAAACAGCACTAAAAATAACTTTTAAAAAATAATGTGGCGTACAAATTACAAACTAAAGACTAAATAATTTACAAATAAACTAAAATTACATTTCTTAGTTCTTATACCGGCTACACTTCATCTTGAACTCTTGAAGAATGAAGATACCATAACCTGTATTCAACTTGAATTAACAGCAAAAAAAAAAGGTTAAACAATAAACACTTAAAGCTTAAAAGTAATAAAATAAATAAAAATGACAATTCTAAATAATGAGATTACATAATTGTATAACTAGAAAGCTTTATTTGAATAGCTCATGTAAACCCTCCAACTCTCAACACATTTAGAAACTTTTTAGTCTCCAACATATTTGATTTTTCTAACTATTACCATCCAAGGTGGCAGTTTGCATTAAACTTAAGGAAATAATGTAGTATCAATAAATTAATAAAGTATTAGCTCTTGATTTTAGCTAACGCAAATGCCACCAAGTTGCAATATTATTAACCAAATTACTCCCAACTCACGATGGTTATAACTTTCAATTTAGAAGGTTTTTCATTATTACTTGAGCTTTCATAGTTATACCCTATTACCTTCACCTTAATTCATCAAAAAGATTAGTTCATTATGCATCAGAATATCAAATTATACTCATTACAGCAGTCAGCAGCAGCCTCATGCTAGAGAAATAGAGAATCATAATTCAAAAAACTAAAAATGAAAAATAGAAAGCAATCATTTTGTGTAATAACAATAGGGCAGCATAATAGTGACAACACCTAATAAGGAAACTAGCCAACTAGGCAATATGGTTAAAAACAAGATATATTTTATGCAACATCAACAAGGAAACAATTTGTACGTCCAAAACACCGAATATTTCGCGCAACAGCTAACCTAGCAAACGTTTAAAAACAACATAAACATACACAAAAAATGACCAAAATAGAGAAAAGTTCTAATGACTAATGGGCTATAATAATTTAAACTAAAGCTATTAAGAAAGTTGCTATTTTCATATGTTACATTCTTGCAACTTGTATAGTTTTGATGATTTCAAATATTATTATTTTATGTGCAATTATTTCCTAACACTTTTTGGAAGAATTATTTTTGCTCTTGTGTGTACTAAAATTTCAGGAAAATTGAACTCCAAACTATGAAGACTTCAAATCAAATTCAGCTTACAATACTTTGCAAATTTGAGCTATAAATTATTCTTTGAATTGAGAGTGAGTGATTGTAATTGAGTGAATAAAAACACACACACACTTAAGGAGATCTTATAAAATTTGTACTGATCGTACGGGACGATCAGGTCAGTTTTCTCCCCGTAAGAGCAATGGAACGAACAGGAGTTGGAGGAAATTTTTTCTAAGTCATGATCATCAAGGACGAATTTATTTTTATCCCAGGATGATTTCTTCTCTATAAAAATTTCATTCAGACAAAGTTCATTATCGTACAAGGACGAGTTGCTCTCTGTAAAACTTTCATCTGGACGAAGTCCTATTCGTCCCAGGACGATGTAAACCAACTTGCTAAAATTGATTATGTCAATGCAGTTATTTGAGAACCGACCTATATATAACGGATCGTACCGGATGAACCTAGCTCATACGGGATGATGATCGTGTACGAACATAATTCATACCAATATACATAAGGATCGTTTTTGACACTTTAAGTAAAATAGTCCAGGACGATCCATGATCGTACGGGATTTTTCATTTCATGATGACTTAAAAAAAATTGCAATTTTGGACGATTTTTCTTGTCTCTCCTATATATAGTCCAATTTAGACTGCCACCCAATCTTTTTGCCATTTGATCTTCATGCCTTTTGAAAGAAGAGTCAAGGAGAGAGTGTGAGAGAGCATTTAAAGGAGGATTCCTGCCACTGAAGCGTGAAGGCTTCGCTTGGTGTTCAGGTAAGAATCTCTACTTGTGATTTGGGATTACTTCAATCTTTTCTTTCTTCCTTCTAGAATTCTTGTGAGAAGATCTATCAAGGAGATCCGGTTCTCTGCCGACACTTGGAGAGTGTGAACAGTTGCGGGTTCTCTGCCCATACTAGGAGAGTGTGAAAGGACGAAGGGTTTTCTACCCACACTAGGAGAGTGTGAAAGGATGAAGGGTTCTCTGCCCACACTAGGAGAGTGTGAAAGGATGAAGGGTTCTCTGCCCATACTAAGAGAGTGTGAAAGGACGGACGGTTCTCTGCCAACATTGGAGATAAGTGTAAAAGGAAGACGGTTCTCTGCCGCACCGGGTAGTGGTGGAAAGAGTTTTTATAAAGGCTTCTCCGCCTTGCTGTGGGTGCTAAAGGGGAGTCACTATTGGTCTGGTTTTGACCGAACCAATATAAATCTTGTGTCTTTAATTTTTATTGCTTTTTACTTTCTACGTTTTATTTTTATTCCAAAAATTGTGGTTGAGAAACTTTTTCTAAAAATTCATTAAAGTTTATTTTCGGTTCAACATACCCAAGAGGGTTAAAATTTAAATTTTTAAATACCAATTCACCCCCCTCTTGGATAGCCTTGGGACATAAGCTTAGGTTTAACAATCTAATTCATAGTGAACGAATCTCAACAAGTGGTATCAGAGCTTTGTTTTAAATTCATAAGTTTAAACTACTTTTTGATTAACATAATTAGTTACATTTGGAAACTGAAACACACCTGAAGGTTACTCTATAACTAGACCTCCACTGTTTGATAATATACCTTTCGATTTTTAAAAAACACACATGTCTACTTTCTTACAGTCACTTGATTATCGTATGTGGATCTTAGTCCAGAAAGGATAAACAAAACCAACTAGATTAGTTGATGGAGTTAGAGTTGAAACACCTTTTGTAGACTAGACAGTAGAACAACGTGACTTAGCATAATTAAATGTCAAATGCTTGAATAGTTTCTTTTATGCTTTAAAATCAGAAGACTATATGCGGGTTTCCACTTGCAAAAGTGAAAATGACATATGGGATAGACTTTGTATAACATATGAGGGGACTAATGAGATTAAACAATCTAGACTCAATATCTTGTTGCATGATTATGAATTATTTTGCATGAAACCTAATGAATCCATTTCTAACATATACACAAGATTCACACAAATTGTCACCTCTTTGCATGCACTTGATAGGGAACTAATGAATGCTGAAATGGTTAATAAGATTCTTCGTTGTTTACCTACTGCTTATAATGCTAAAATTACTACAATTACAGAGGCTAAGGATTTAAACATTTATTCTATTGACAATCTTCTTGGTTCACTTATTGCTTACGAGCAAGGAGTTAGCCAAAGAATGATTGATGCAGGTGAACCATGAAGGGAAAAGAATATAGCACTGAATGTGGAAGTCTGAGAGTGAACACTAACAAACTGAGGATGAAGAAGACATCGCTTTGATGACTAGACAATTTAGAAGCTTTCTGAAAAGGAAGTAGAAGAAACGCCAATAATTGAATAGAGGTAAATTCAATAGATATAACAAGGTTTCAAATGAAGTTTTTTGCTATGAGTGTAGGAAACCTGGATATATAAAGACAGATTGCCCTAAAACCAAAGCCAATCCTAGCAAGGAGAAGGTATAGGAGAAACCTACTGTAAAGAAGGGCAGAAAGAAGTATCAAAAAGCTTTCTAGGTGAACTCAGCTTCAAATTCATCAGAGACTGAAAAAGAAGAGGAAGTCACTAATTTGTGCTTAATGGCTGAAAATCTTGATCACTCAAATCAAGAAGAGGTATGTGACTTAACTTATAATAAATTATTTGAAGTTTCTGAACACATGCATGATGCACATAGAAAAATAAAAAAAAATGCATGCTAGTCTAAGTCTAGAATTTGAAGAACTTAAAAAGGAACATGAAATCCTTAGGAAAGATCTTGCTTTGATTGATAACAATCACATGAAATTACTTGATGATTTTGATGACTTTGTTGACCTCATTTTTGGTATGAGGTCACTAAGACCCTTCCAAACTCCAGATTAATTCTAGGCCCTAGGATCCACTCTAGACCTTAGGATTCTTTCCTAGAGCTAGACCTTAGGGCCCACTCTAGAGCCTAGGGTTCCCTTAGATCCTAGATCCTAAAACCCCTTTAGATCTTAGGGTTAATCTAGACTCAAATCAATCCCTATCTTTGATCAACTCCAACTTCAAATCAATTTCTACCTTTTGATCAACTTCAACCTTTGATCAATTTAAATCTCAAACTTCATTCAACTCAAACCCCAATTAATTCAAATTTCAAACACATCCAAACTTTGATTCAATCCACTTGAGAATCCAAAATTTAACTTAGACTTTGATTCTACCTTTGATCTAGCTTCGATCCTATCCATTCATTAACAATCACCACAAGATTGTAAATGATTTGGATACCCCAATATTGATCATTCAAACTTGAAATCCATTCCAGATCCAGAAATCCAAACTCAAATCCAAAGTCCTAAGGTCTTGTCCTAAAGACCCTTTTCAATGAATTTTCAAACATTTCAAAACCCAGTCAAATGGCCTTTGATTCAGGGTCTATCACCTGCAAAGTGATAAGACATGTCTCTAGAGGTTACCCTCCAATTTTGAGCCTATTCTGAGGTCTCTAACCTAAGAATCTGAATTAAAATTCAAAGGCTGTAAAACCTTTAAATATTTATAGCCTATGCCACTAAACCTAACCCCTTTGAGATTTTGATCTTGGAGCCTTTATCAAAGCCTCCAACCACTTCCAGACTCTTGATTTTAACCCACTGAACAGTAAACTGCATTTTTCAGATCCATTTTTGACCCTAGTTGACCAATAGGTCAAAATTGACCAAAATACCCTTATGGGATTTCAAATGGCCATTTCAAATCAAAACAATTCCAAACTCTTTGAAACCACTTCCAATGAATTTTAAATGTTAAACTCAACTTGTTGAACTCAAACCTAGACCCTGGGGCAACCTGGTTGACTAAGTCAACCAAGTTTGACCCATGGACCCATACACCCTTCCTCTTTCAAATTTTTGAATCAAGTCCATTCCAAGTCCTTTGAATGTATGGGATAACCTCTTGGGTACCCAAGAGACCCTTCTTGGTGACCCAAGCCTTGGGCTCACTTGGGTTAGCCATATGGCTTGACCCAAGTGACCAAGAAGAGGCCTCCCTTGAGCCATCTTTTGATCTTAACCAAATTGAATCCAAATCAAGGTGCTATTGAGTTCCCATTAACCCAATACACCTTCCTTGATTAGCCCAACCCTTAGGCTCACTTGTGTCAAGAGTTAGGCTAGCCCAAAGTGCCCAAAAGCACTTGGGATTGAGCCAACTCTCAACCTAAGCCCAATTGAACTCGACCAACACCTCCCATAGGTGGCCCTAGGTTCAATACATCTCCTCCAGCCAGCCCATGCCTTAGGCTAGCTTGGGTCAAGAGTTAGGCTAACCCAAAGTAGCCAAAAACACTTGGACCCGAGCCATCTCCTAGCTCAGATCAAATTGGACCCAATTGCCACTTGCATTGGGTGCACCAGACCCAGACCCGCTTCCCACCTAAAGCCCAGGGTCTGGCCTGACCTGGGTTGAGCCCAAATCGACCTGAACCGAGCAGGTTTGGATCAACCCGAGCCATCTTTCAACCCAGATCAAATTGGACCCAATTGCCACTTACATTGGGTGCACCAGACCCAGACCTACCTCCCATACCAATCCCAGGGTCTGGCCTGGCTCGGATCGAGCTCAATTCGACTCAAACCGAGCAGGTTTGGGTCCAACCCAGTCACCAGTTTGATCCAGACCTCCCCAGGACAAATTGACTTCACCCTTGGCTCCAGCATGTCCCCATCGGTCTCCCCTGGTCAACCCGACCCAGGTCATGGCCTGCGGCGGTCGGATCCAATGGAATTTAAGTTCCGGTGGTCCACCCCAGACAATCCATGGCTCAAGGTTGCTGCCCACCGGTTTGATCTCCACGATCCCTCCTGGACGTCGCCATCGTCCACCTGGCAGTGATCCGAGCCTTCCCCAGTTCAATCCCGGCCATCCAAGCTCCCGAAGGGTGGCTGAATACCCCTGAGCTCGCCAGACCTCATGAGGCATTGGCATTCGCTCTCGTTCGATCCCAGAGCTCCTTCGAACTCCCAAAAGCTTCCTTCGAGCCTAGAGATCGATCCCTCCTTCCGTTCGAGCAAGCACCCGTGAAAGCCTTCAGCGTCTCGCTCGAAGTCGCACCTCCGGCCGTCCTCTGACCCCGACGCCTGAAGGAGAACTGTTCGCCACCGTCCCCTGAAGCTTCCTGATAGAGAAGCTCATTCGTTGAGGCCTTCTCTACGGTAATCTCTTCATCCCGAGCTCCCTAGCTAGGTAGTTTTGTCAAGTGTGAAGGAAACCTTCACCCCAACTGATCTCCACCGTTGGATTGGAAGTTTCCACCGTCCTGATCCTCCCTGTGAAATTTCATTGGAGTTCGCCTGTGGGATCGCCCGGATCAAGCTGGAGAAGTTCTGTGGTCTCGGATACGAGCGGGAGGTTGAAGACAAAATCCCAGCCATTGATCTTGATCAACGGCTCGGATTAGATCCCGCGGTATCGGAGCGCCTTCGATCCCAGCCGTTCGATCCGCCATCCGACGGCTGTGGTTAATCCGGCAGTTAACGGTTAGCGCCAATCATTGCCTGGCGAATCAGCGCGCGCCGCGTGGTAATGGCTGCTGACTGTGTAATTGTCGGATTAATAAATCCAGAAATTTAAGGGAACTTCAAAAATTCATAACTCCCTGCACACTTGTCCAAATTAGGTGTTCTTAGGCTCATTGGAAAGGTCTCAGGGAGCTCTACAAATGCCCTATGGTTCCAGACCCTGGTTAGGTCAGTCTTAGGTTTAATTTCAATTTGAGCATTTTATGAATTTCTTTAATTACTTTTTAAATACATGTCCACCAGGTCTGGAATTTTGGGGGATTGAAATTGGACATGTTTCTGACATGTCTAAATTTTATCTCCCCATTTTAAGTTGTTCAAGGGCATTTTCCCTATTTTTTAAAGTTTAAGGGTCATGGTTTGACCCTTAAATTCAAAAGGGGATATAGACGTATCCAATGGGATTTAGGGTGTGATTTTTGGTGTGTTGATGATGTGTAGGATGAGGAGTGTAGAGCCATTGATTTTGTCCCAATCCAAGCCTAGGATAGACCCCCATAGTGATTTGAAGGTGACTTAGAGCTCACCTTGGGTGGTTTGGTTGACCACCTTAGAGTGATCCATTTGAGCTCAAATTTGGTGGGTTTAGTCCTTAGGGTCAGGTGATCCTATGACCCAAATTTCATTCAATTTGGAGTTCATTTGGTTCCCCAAGTAGGAGCCCCAAAAAATCCTTCTTAGAAATGACCTGTTAACCCTAATCAATTGATAATGAACTTTTCTTATTTCCTAAAATCCATTAAAATGTCCTTAATTGTCCTTAATTGACTCCTTAACCAATAAGAATTGAAACCCTCTCAAATTGATCTTTAGACTTGTCTTAGCTTGGTCCTTAGGTAATTAGGGTCTAACCAATTGTAATTAAATCTTAAAAATCCCAAAAGGGTTTTAAACACTTGTTGATCTGTCCTTGGGTCATTTATGACCTTTGGAATTGATCCCAAGGAGTTTAGTGCTCATTTGGGTTCAAACCCTTAAGTAGATCCCTTAGTTGTAGTAATTTGATACTCCCTACGAATGTGTAAAATTCCTAAAATTCACTGTTAATTATAGAGAATTCTTGATTAATCAACTTAGTAGATAGTGACTTCAATTAGGTTCTATCACTTCCTAGATACATCAAACCTCCATAATCTAGCTAAAACCAAGGATTCAACATCTTAGGTGACCTTAGATCAGAACGGGCCAGAACTCCTAAAAAATCATAACTTCCCATAGGAAACTCCAACTTGAATGTGCCACCTGCCTAATAACTCATGATTAAGTCTATTATTTATTAAAAATTTAAAACCCATAAGATTGACTCTAATTTTGAAAGCCAAATCTTGACCTCTTAGTTAGCATACCCGAATAACTCTGTAAAATTTGTTAACTCTTCTAACCCTTAAAATTCTTTTAATGGGTTATTAAAAGCTTTCAACCAACCCACTAAAATCAGTAACCAACTCCTTTTTATATTAATTCACTCCTTAACTTCAACCAACTTAAAATAACTTAATTAACCTCGATTGCTACTGGGTAACCCAGGCCTACGAGGCTATTAGCTTAGCCCCAAGGAAGGTGAAATAAATTTCACGGCCTTGGTGTGAAACAAAGGTAGTGATCAATTAATTTTTTAAAATATTTTTAATTAAAATTCCTAATTTATTAATATTTAAAATTTAACTTAAATCCCCCTTTTAAGCTTTAACAAATCCAGACTTTTAGACAACTTTAACTAATCACCCACTTCAAGGCCTACCCCAGCCACACGACCTTTTTACACACACTTTAGATGATTTGCTAGGACAACCAACTCTAGATCTAGGTTAGGCCAGTGTTTACTTTACTGCTGTGTGCCAGATTTTTTGTAGTTTTCACTGCATGTTGTGGATGAAATTGCTTTGCTGTGTCTGCTTACTTTTCTGCACTCTGTGGATGGATTGATGTGTTTGGCGACTAGATTACCCTTAGGATAGGTGCGATCTGGATGTTCACATAATTTTCTGCAGGTGGCCATGCTCATGCAGGACAATAAAAGGGGGGGGGGCTAAGTTAATAATAAATGTTAATTGTTGTAAAGGCTTGCACAAGTGCTTCATCTGCTAAAGCCCCCAAATAAAAAGAGCGTGGCCAGTGTGTTTTACTTAATTTTCTGCACATATATAACTGCTTGGTAAAATATTTTCTTTGATTAATTAACTGCTTAGGATAACCCTGCAGGTGAGTCTAGATTTTTGATTTGATATAAATGTAATTTGTAAATTGTCAAGTGTTGTGAAAGTTAAGTTTGAGTTGGGATATTTAGGTCCAAAGCTTGGATTCCAAAGAGGAAAGGATGCCTTTTTGGGAACTATTCCTTTTCCATTTGGAAATCCAAATTTGGATCACACTTCTCTTATATCCAAAGAGGAAAGAGTGGCCTTCACCTTTAAAGGGAAGTGCCCTCTTATCCATTTGGGTAGTTCATTATGAAGAATCCAAGGAGTTTGAAGAAGAGGAGTCCAAAGAGAAGCAGAATTGAAGACTTGAAGATTGAGAGTATCCCACTCAAAATAACTTGCGTCATTTTTAGGCCTAGAATCTGGGTTGTTGTCAGTGGTGCCCGGCCACTTTACTTTCTGCAAAACTCTGGTTTGTAATAAGCAAGGCAACTTTGCCTATGGACATTTATTAATTAGTTAATATTTGATGTGATGAGTTGATTGCCTTTAGGATTGCTTGTTTTTCCTAATTTTTTGGCGATTGTGTGACGCTTTTGTTTTCGCCTGGATACGTGAGACTCATGAGGGTGTAAAAGATTTCTACTCATAACTTTAAAAGTTTAAAATTTTAATGAGTCTAAATAATATAGAAAGATAACGAATCTAGGGAATTAGCCGGGGATCGACCCTAGGGTCGCATGCATATTTTTACACTTCTTCTTTCCTTGTTTTAGACCCTTCCCCACCTGCGGGTAGAGTCCGGATAGTCTGACCTATGAGGACGAGGTGCCGGACCTGGGGAAGTCCAGTCTTCTAAGAAAATTATTTTCTAAGACTGTTTTTAAAATTTCAAGCATACTTGATTTGGAAGTTGTCAACTAGCATGCATTGCATTAGATACGAACTAAAAAATTCAAAAATCTTAATTGCATCAGTTTAGCATTTTAGCACACAACATAAGTTAAAGGGGCCAACTAGGAAATTTTTTTTTTTAGATGTCAGCCCCAACTCTCCAAAACTTTAATTATAACGTTCCTACCACTATTTCATAAAAGACCGGATTCATATATTTTAAATCGACTAGGTGGTTAGCTGGCTCCCCAATCCAGGTCGGGGTAAGACCAGGTTCTGCACTGCATTAGTTAGGTTCGGACGGCTGTGGTCCAGCGTCCAAATTAGATTTATGATCCGGGGCAGATCTTTGATTATAAGACCCCAACTTCGGGAATATAGTCCCAAACTTCTAATAAAATGTTCAACTCAAATTAAACCTCTTTCCAATCCTAAAATGTAAAGCCCAACATTTAGACTAAGTTGGTACACTTCCGGATGGTTTTGGAATCTCAAGGTGTCCCCTACCTCTCCTCCTTTGACTCTGTTAATAACTGTTCAATCTTGATCCATTCCCTTTTGATTCTCTAAAGGACTCTATTCAATTTTTTTGATATCACTCCTAGAAAATCTAACAAAATTTCATTCTTATTTTAATCGAGAGTTTTCGTAGGGGACTCTATCTCCCTACGATGTAATTAACTACGAAGGCCTGCGCTCGTAGGAGATTTAGAACCCCACACACCTGATTTCAAAATTAACCTTTTTAAAATATTCTTAGATTTCTTTGGGAAAAGTTCAAAAAAAAATGATTGTCGTTATCGTATTAGAAGAATTGTCATTGAAAGGTGTTATTTCCCTTTGGGGAGATACATTCTTCTTTGATAAGGCTTTGGATATGAAATTGACAACCATACCCCTCGAATATCATAACCAGACATTTAGTTGATCTTTACCTTGTCCCCTCGGGGCCGTGTGAAGTTCTCTTTAGAGTCTAGCTATGATATTCGAGATGAATCACATAAATCTAAGTCCGAACGCCGTTATGGGATTTTATTTTCATCATTCGGGGTGATATAATTTTTCGAACGAGCTGGTTCGACTTTTAGAATTAAGATTCAACCTCAATTCTAAAATTCCCAAAGAAAACTAATATTTTTCAAAACATGTTTTTTCAAAATTCCACCAACAAAAAATGGCACGCCTGGTGGGACAAATCTCTCTCTTCATCTTTAATAAGAATGAAATTTTGTTTCATCGGTAGTCTTAACTACCTTCCTTCCGTTGGTCCCTCGACCCATTTCTTCCTTGGGGTAGTGTGGCCAACATTTAAACAATGAATTTTAAAACGTTAAAGGAGAGGTTCTACCTCCCATTTTTTTTCTTTTTCTGCTAATTTAATTGTCCTGATTTTAACCTTCTGCCCTGGGATTTCCTATGAGGCGACAGTGTCAAATCAGGTTCCCCAAATATCCTTTTAAAATCATGATTAATAAATGCCACATTCAATATATCTCTTCCTTTCGAATTGAAAGGAGTTTGAAAGATCTTTTGACTTTAAGAAAGTTTTCGAAGTATTTTAGTCTTAAGCCCTTTACTTTCTTTGAACTTTTAAGAGTGAAGAGGGTTAGAACATTTACTTTACCTGGGTTTTTCTTACAATTTCATAAGCCTTCGGGCAAGGGGAAACTCTGTTCGTTGCGTTTTGGATTCTGTAAAAGAACCCCATCTTAAGTCATTTGAGATTCAAACTCCCTTCAAAATATGGAAAGAAAGATAATAACGATTTTCTCCAAGTTTCAAACCTTCATATGTTACCCCATATAATCATCTTATGGGCTAATATATGTTCACCTTTTGACAATATTTTCCTTTTGGCATGTATTTAATCTCTTTACCTTCCTAACGTGTGTTGGGTGTTTTTTTTTACCACTCAGCATGTGTTGGAAGGTTGAGATTAGTCTACAAGCCTTAAGTTTCAAAATAACAAACTCTTTCCATCCCTTTTGAAATGAAATCTAATTTCAATCATCTCTTTAACTTTCAGAAAATTCAAATGGCTGGCCAATTGATCTTCTCTTTCGACCGAACGTTGTCCTCGACTGTTAATTACCAAGGAAACACCATCATCTTTGGAATGGGATTCAACACCCTTGAAGTTTCTATGGATGGACACCTGATTGTTAGCTTGGATGCCAGTAAGGAAGTTCCTCCAGTGGTTGAGTTGATTGTGGGGTCTGCACCCATTTTGCTAGTGATTAGTGATGATCAGAAACAATCTGAGCCAGTTGTTGAGCCTCCCACTGAAGTCAAGTCTGTTTTTGAGGAAGGATCTAGCTCTAGACTTAACTTCTCCACTAAGAACCAAAAGAAGAATTACTTGAGGAGACTTAGGAAGAAGATTTCCAAGGCAAAGAGAATCGTGCCTTTTAAGACTTAAGCTCAAGTGGAGCCTGAGGCTGATGAGGAGCTACCTATTCCTGCTTCCTCTCCCCTTCTGAAAGGGAGCCGCTTCTACCCCTTAGCTTCTGCTCAAGGGGAGGAGAGGATAGCTAGGATAGCTCGTTCCCCACCATGTTCGGTCGACTACTCGACTAAAAAGACCTCAAAAGAAAAGCATCTGCAGAAAACAAGGGCTTTGAGAAATATAATCCATAGCTGTGCTGCACAATCTGGACAAACAAAAGAGCAGTACCTGAAACAGTTAAAGGGAGTGATCTCTCATTGCTTCCAAAAAGAAGTATTGAAAGAAGAGGCGTCTGAGGCAAAGACTTTAACTCCACAATCTGTCAGGATAAACAAGAAGTATGTCAGACAGCCCGTTACTTCAGTACTGGTTGATGGATACCATTGGGCGCCACGCCCTCCTTCCGAGACAGAGGGCATCGTGTTGACTGGGTCTGAGAGAGGCCACCGTTCCGTTGGTAGACCCCCGGTACCCCCTTCCAAAGCTGTAAGGATGACCTCAGTAGTTGTTAAACCAAAGGGGAATGAGACTTTAAAACATCCGGACATCAAGGGCAAGAGGCCCAAATCCCCCGAAAAGAAATTTGTTCCAAAAAGAACTAAGTTGGAGGATTTACCACCACCTCTAAGAACCTCTAAGTTCATTCTCCAACTCCAATGAGTCCCAGCTAGACCTCCTCCAGCTTTGATTGAGTCGATGGATGATCAACCCAGTACCCCAGTTGTTCCACTAGACAGTTCTCTTACAGTCGGTCCAGTTCCTGACTTAGTGATGATTCCAGCTGATGATATATTGGTTGATAGTTTAGATCCATGTGTCATTCCTAGGCTTCCTACGCAGGAGTCTGAGGACCTTACCTTACACGATGTAGGAGCTATCTCCCTACAGGCTCCTCCTTCACCTCATGAGGTATATGTCCCTCTCTATGTAGAGAATGCTACTTCTCCGACTATCGATTTTGGGACAGTCGAAAAGGAAGGAATTGACATAGATCTTGAGATGAATGAAGAGCTAGTTACAGAGTCTCAGTCAGATCCTAATCCAAAACTTACAGAAATCATTGCTCTCCTGGATTCTGAAGAGTTGTTTGATATGGCTGAATACAAGGGATACCTACCCCTCGATCCTAAGTCAATTGGGGATAGACCAGTCGAGGAGGTAGTACAAGAGATAAGAAACATTCTGCTAAATAAAGAGGGAATGGCTTCTTTTGATCCAGACCTGGATGACCTCCTTGGAGAGGAAGACGACTATGTTGGTAGTGTCTCCATGGTCAAAACTAGAGGTTCCAACAAGGAGGCCGAACCTGGTAGACGCTGACTTGCTAGAGACGATGACCCACAGGTTGCTGGGTCTGATTCAGATGAGTCCGTAAGGGCTAGGGGTGAAGAACACATTAAAGATTTGGAAAACCAGTTGACAACTATGATGTCACAAGTCTAAGAAATGCAAGAAAGATTTGATAAGTCAGAGCAGGATTCACTTAAGATTCAACAAACGGCTTGAGAAATTATGGAAAAAGTTAGAAAGACAGAATCTGGTCCCAAACCTCCTGAGTCGACACCAAGTGTCCCTCTTTGCCTATCAGAGGCATCTCCAGCAGCACTTACAGTTCCTCCTGCTCTGCCCCAGAAAGACATTAAGCAACTGATCGAGGACCAAGTAAGGGAGGCCTTAGCCTTTTCTCAAGGAACCGCGTCTATTCCAAAGGGTAGACCTTACCTCGAAGAATATGACTCAGTTCCTTATCCAAAAGGCTTCGTGCCACCAACTTTTAAAATTTTCACCGAAATAGAAAACCCGAGACAGCATCTAGCCCACTTCAGAGCAAGTTATTGCAACGCGGGAGGGTCAGATGCTCTACTATTTCGCCAATTTGTAAGTAGTCTATCCAGCATCGCTTTTGAATGGTACGCCGATCTGCCCAATGGTTCAGTTAAAACTTTTAGCGATCTAGAAAATCTTTTCCTTAAAAGATTTTCTGGAGCTCAACAACGAACTACTGTGGGCGATCTTGTTGTTGAGAAACAAAAGCCGGGAGAGTCTCTGGTTGAATACATCTTGAGGTGGAGAAACCTCTCGATGAAGTGTGAACCTCAGTTGCAAGAGCAACATACGGTGGAGATCCTTCTTAAGAATATCCACGGCCCCGTTGCTTTTCTCCTGAAAGGTTTCGCTATTAAAACTTTCGAAAAACTTCTTAATTAGGCTAGCAATTTGCAGGAAGAGGCTCATAAGATGCCATTCCTACGAGAACAGTCTGAAGATAACAAGGGTCCTAGATTGGTTAAGACTTTTGAGAAGAAGGCAGTAGTGTCGGCAGTTGACAAAGGAAAAAGGCCAATGACTAGTCAGCCCAGTTTTCCTCCACCACCGCCACCACAGCCAGTTCAGAGACAGCCCTTTCAAGTTACTCCCCAGTACACCAGAGATCCTAACCTTATCACTTTTAGAGAGAGATTGGCAAAACCATATCCATTTAAGAGGGAAGCAGTTAAGAAGATTTTCAGGAGTCTGTTAAAGAAACCAGATTTTCAATTGCCAGAGGCCAGGAGGCCTGAGGATGAGAGCAAGAAAGATGACCCCAAGTATTATCCATACCACTGGATGCTTAGTCACCCTCTTGAAGATTGCGTTGTGTTCAAAGATTGGCTTGAGAGGAACTACACACAAGGTAACATTATAATACCTAAGGAATACTTGGTCAATCCAGAGAAAGCTTCAATTAAAACCATTTCAGGTAACCCTCTTAACTCTTCTTGTTTTGTTGAAGATGGTTGGGACATTGCTTTATCCCGGGCACTTAAAAAGTCGATTAACAACCGGGGAAGGTTGAAGTGATTTTATAAGGGCTTCTCCACCTAGCTGTGGGGGCTAAAGGAGAGACATTTGTTTTAGTGTAATACTTGGAGGGTGCCTCCAAGGAGTGGACGTCGGTCAAGATTTGACCGAACCACTATAAATCCGCTGTGTTCTTTCTTATTATTTGCTTCCGCATTTTATTTCCACATTTGGTTTTCTTTGTGGTGATTTTGGTTTGAGTTTTATCTTTGGTTTTAAAGTTATCCAATTCATCTCTATCTCATTATTAGCCTTCGGCCAGTTCATAAGGGCTTAACATTCCTAATGAACTTTCGAGTGCCATCAGAGCACTTTTAACTTTTATTCCCCACAGGATCTTACCTGATTAGGATAGGTATTACAACTGTGACCCTTTGATCTTTATTCAATATTATTCATGATTACTCTCCTTAAATAGTGAGTGTGTCCCTTTACTACCTAGAGTTATTTTCAAAGTAGTGATGAAGTATAACGTATCTTAGATATTAACATCACTGCCATGAGAACCTTGATTTTTTAGCAGAAGATCAATTTTCCTACTCCTTTTCATGACCCATCCTACCATTCATGCAATAGATCATTCGCCAGAATAGTCTTATGATGTGTTGAGGTAACTTCTACTTCCTACAAGGTTCCACTTATATGTGTGGGTGTTACCACTATGAGCTTTGCCCTACTCAGAGTTGTTGTCCTAAGTGGCGAGTGTATTTCCTCGTTACTCTAGCTTGTTTTCCTCCCGCTTGGTGCTCTATGGCATCGTGCCTTAGGTGCCACCATAACCTTCTTCATCAGCTTTGATTTTTCAGCACAAAGTTAGCTCTACAGTGTCTTCAATCACTTGTCTTCCCATTGAGTCCCAACTCCTAGCTGCCGGAGAAGTCATTTGGATGTTTGATATTATTTTCACTTCTTATAGGATCCCCATCAGTTAGTATGGGGTTACCACTGTAGCTCCTTGGATGTTTATTTCTACTAGGCTTAGTCCTATTTTTTGTAGCAGAGGTGCCCCCTCGCTACTTCAGTTCCATTTACTCCTTTGGAATGAGATTACCCCTTTGCACATTCTATTGAGGGTGTATCTCTTCCAGTTTTCTTGGGAGACATCATTTTGATGTCTTCCTCCTCTTTTGTGTAGGGTTAGGGGTCCATAAGAGATCCTGATGGTTTTTGGATACTCATGATCACGACGATTTGTCCTCTACCATGTGGTTACCAAAATATTAGCTTGGGATTCCTTAGATAACTCTGCCCTTGGACATCTTCCATATACCCTTCTTTTCTCCCTAAAATCCATACATAGACATCTATCAGGTTGATGTTGAGATGACTTTCACCTTCTATCATGTTGTCCTGATATTGATAGACATGTAGTTTGTTTTACTTATCTGGTTGAGAGAGCATGAAATGAAAGTGCTCTTATAGCACTGAAAAGTTTGTTAGGGATGTTAGGCCCATATGAATTGGCCCAATACTAAAAAGAGAGAGTTGAATTGGATGATAAAGATCTTTTAAAATAAAATTACAAACCAAAATAACTACGAAGAAATCAATGATACGGAAATTAAATGCGAAAGTAACAAAGGAAAGAACACACCAGATTTATAGTGGTTCGGTCAAACCTTGACCTACGTCCACTCCTTGGAGGCACCCTCCAAGTATTGCACTAAACTAAGTGTCTCTCCTTTAGGCCCCCCAGCTAGGCAGAGAAGCCCTTACAAAATCACTTCTACCTTCCCAGGTGCAGCGGAGTCGCCGGGTCCTTTGACACCAAAGAGATCTTCTTCTTTGGTGAACTTCCCTCAAGATAAGCCTTAAATCTGAAGGTATTTAGGTGCAAGCTTGCCGGAGCAACTGTGTGGAACCCCCTCCATACTCCCTTGAGTCCCCCCTCACAGGATCTTCTCCCTCTCTCAAACTCCACCCTTTCCTCACTCCCTTTCAAGCTCTCTCTTCAAGTTTTCCCCAAAAGAACGAAGCTACAATGGCTGCCAAAAACACTTTACAAAGTGTCATGTCAAGCTTAAATAGAAGATCTCAAAATGAGCTCATTAATGCAAGTTGCCGACATTATCATCCAGGATGATATAAATATTGTCCTGTACGATTAGTACAAATTAAGCTCATAAGCCTGGGACGATTTGGGAAGATCAGAAGAAAATTGGTTACATCGTCCTAGCCAATCTCAAGATCGTTTCGGATGATTAGTTTAAAATTGATTTCAATCATCCTAATCATCGCCCGGAATAGATGCTTGCCGATGTAAATCATCCAGGACATCGTCCTAGCTGATCCTACGATCATCCCAGACGATGTGATCATATCAATCAGCCATTAATGCTTTCCAAAGATACCAGATCAATTTAGGTATAATTGAGTTAGATCATCCTGGACGATGTGTATATCGTCCTGGCCAATTTCATAAAATAATGATCTGATCATGGCGGCTGATTCTTTCTGAATTGAGCTTATCGTCCAGGGTGATCAGCTTATGACAGATGCCTTAATGAGGATGCCCTAATTAGGGTTTGTACTTTTAGATTGACCGTCCAGGATGATATAAATATCATCCTGGATGATGTTACCAAAAATAGAAATCTTTAGGGAACAACAGAAAATCTTCCAAGCTATAAAACATCAAGAGTCACACTAAATACAATAGACTCAAAAAAGGAAGAAGTGTACAAACTGGCTCAGACCTAGTCTACCTAATCTTGAGCTAGTTCCAAATTGAAGTCTGATCGCGTGGACCTAAAATGTTAGTAAAAAAGGCCGTCATAGAGAAATAAGAATGTTTGCTATCATGAAAATCATAAATTATAGTTCCGCAACAATCTCCCCCTTTTTCATGATGACAAATATATCAATTTAAATTTTCAAAAAGTAAACCATTCTCCTAATCTCCCCCTTACTAGAGTAAAACTTTAAAAACTAGGGGAGATAAAAATATTTTTATTGTTTTTTTTTATTTTTTGAAAAAAAAGAGATATAAATAGTACAAAAAATTCAACAATACGTTCTCCCCCTTGACATTATCAAAAAGAGTGGAGGCACAAGCAAAACGAATAAAAGACAAAAATGTTCCTTGAACAAGTGAAAAAAAAAATTCTAAAAATGAGAAAGTTACCTCTTGGTTTTAATAAAAAACTTAGTAGAATTGTATTGACAACACATAGCCCAGAAAAGGTTAGAAATTCAGAATTTGATAATCCAAACTAAAGTTCTCTAAAAAAAAAGCTCAAAAACTTTTTAATTTAATATCTAATTCATGGAATAAATTAGAGAAAGAAACAATCATTTTTCAAAAACTCCTTCCATAAAATATATCTAATAGAAGATCAATGCACGAATTATTGAATCAAGAATCAAGATTTTCAAACTCAAGTATCGAAAGAATCAAGGTTTTCATAAGTTTTTAAGAAGTACAATAATTGTAAGCATTAAACTTTGTGGGCTCATTTTATGCCTCTTGATAATCGGTTGGCGCACTACGCATTTTTTAATATACTTTGTGTATTCTATTTTTCAATTTGACGTCTTTACGCATCTTTTATTTTTGGCATCATTGTCCAATTTTTTGAATATTCTACCTTTCTTAAATCTTAAAAAATAAAAGTAAACACATGCTATTGACAAAGTGAATTTCTTGATTAAGAAAATTATAAGTTAGATTCAACAACTTGCAAAAGGTTCCTATGCGATAAAGAAAATGTTGAGAGATAAAAAATTTAGTTTCAAAAACTAATTTAAAAGATGCAAAAGATTTTAAATCAAAAGTAGAATAACCTCTTTTAGGAAATATAGATTGAGAGTAAAAAATACGAGTTTTATTCCTTTGACTGTTTTAGAGAAGTCAAACATAACTTATCAAAGATTTCAAGAAAAAAAAAAGAAGTAGATTTTTTATTTTTAGAAAAGTGAATGTGTGTGTTCATCAGAGAAAAACTTTCACGAAAACAAAAATTTTAAAGAATAAATAAAACAAACACAAAATAAAAATGAAAAACATAAAAACAAAAACACAACACAAAAACACGAAAGGCTTTTAACCATTTTTTCTCTCCTGATCCGAAGCTTCAAAAACCAGATCTGCCCATGAGATTTTTGCCTTTCATTATTTCCCAGTTTAAATTTTGCTTCGCCTTGCCCTTTTCTTTCATAGGAAGAATTTTAAAATTAAGGCACTAATTTTTCATATGTCTAGGTTTCCTACATCGAAAGCAAATAACATCAGAAGAAATATGAACATCCTTACCATTTTTATCTTTTTTCCTCTTTTACTTATGCTTTGGTGAGCTTTGTAATTTGCTTGACAAGTCATTGCATTAGTCACCAACTAGCTATCTCTTTCTGTATCTTCAGCTTTTAGAACAATCATTTCACCTGCATCAAAAAGTCTTTGACCCAGTCCTTGCTCGTAGGCAATGAGTGAGCCAAACAAATTATCAATAGAATATTCATTTAAATCTTTTGATTCACAAATAGCAACTACTTTAGTATTGAATTTATCCAGTAGACAACGAAGAATTTTATTAATTTTTTCAAAATTTGAAAATTCTTTTCTAAAGGTTTACAATGATGTTACAATTTTAATGAACCTGGTATACATGTATAAGATTGTTTCAAAAGGTTTCATGGAAAACAGTTCAAAATCATGCATTAACATATTCAACTTGGATTTCTTGATTTCACTAGTGCCCTCGTATATGGTGTGTTGTTTATCCCAAACTTCCTTACCAGTAGTGTATGTGGATACTTATATAAAATCTTCAGAATTTAAAGCACAAAAAAAATAATTTAAAGATTTTACGTTCAATTGAGTATTGATTTATTATTCCTTATTCCACTGATTAAAAAGAATATCAATTTTAATTCCATTAATAATACATGACGGTGATGAATAAGAAGTTAAAATCATATGCCACATGCAAAAAATAATCGATTGCGAAAACGTAGACATGAGAGTTTTCTAAAATTCAAAAGTAATATTTTCAAATAAAGGAGGTCTGGTGATTGAATAACCTTCCGCAATATTACGATTAGTCATAGATCGAATTCAAAAAGTTTTCAAACTTAAATTTTATGAATCCTGCTCTGATACTACTTGAAAGTTCTCTTATAGCACTAGAAAGTTCATTAGGGATGTTAGGCCCTTATGAACTGGCCCAAGGCTAAAAAGAGAGTGCTGAATTGGTTGTTAAAGATCTTTTAAAATAAAATTACAAACCAAAATCACTACGAACAAATCAACGATGCAGAAATTAAATGCGGAAGTAATAAAGGAAAGAACACACCAGATTTATGGTGGTTCGGTCAAACCTTGACCTACATCCACTCCTTGGAGGCCCCCTCCGAGTATTGCACTAAATTAAGTGTCTCTCCTTTAGCCCCCACAGCTAGGCGGAGAAGCCCCTTACAAAATCACTTCCACCTTCCCCAGTACGGCAGAGTCGCTAGGTCCTTTGACACCAATGAGATCTTCTTCTTTGGCAAACTTCCCTCAAGAAAAGCCTTGAATCCGATGGTATTCAGGTGCTAGCTTGCTGGAGCAACCGTGTGGAACTCCCTTGAGTCCCCCCTTTCAGGATCTTCTCCCTCTCTCAAACTCCATCTTTTCCTCACTCCCTTTCAAACTCTCCTTTTAAGTTTCCCCCAAAAGAACGAAGCTACATTGGATGCCAAAGACACTTTACAAAGTGTCATGTCAAGCTTAAATAGAAGATCTCAAAATGAGCTCATTAATGCAAGTTGCCGACATTATCGTCCAGGATGATATAAATATCATCCTGTATGATTAGTAATAATTAAGCTCAATAGCCCGGGATGATTTGGGACAATCAGAAAAATTTGGTTACATAATCCTGGTCGATCTCACGATCGTCCCAGATGATTGTTTAAAAATGATTTCAACTGTCCTGATCATCGCCCGGAATAGATGCTGGCTGATGTAAATCATCAAGGACATTATCCTGGACGATCCTACGATCATCTAGGATGATGTGATCGTATCAATCAGCCATTAATTCTTTTCAAAGATACCAGATCAATTTAGGCATAATTGAGTTAGATCATCCTAGACGATGTGTAAATCATCCTGGCCGATTTCCTAAAATAATGACTACCTAATCTGATTATGGCAGCTGATTCTTTATGAATTGAGCTTATCGTCCTGGCCGATACAAGTATCATCTAGGCCGATCAGCTTATGACGGCTGCCTTAATGAGGATGCCCTAATTAGGATTTCTTCTTTTGGACTGATCGTCTAGGACGATATAAATATCATCCCAGATGATGTTACCAAAAATAAAAATCTTTAGGGAACAACAGAAAATCTTCCAAGCTACAAAGTATCAGGAGCCACACTAAATACAATAGACTCAAGAAAAGAAAAAGTGTACAAACTGACTCAGACCTAGTCTACCCAATCTTGAGCTGGTTCCAAATTGCAGTCTGATCGTGTGGACCTAAAATATTAGTAAAAAAGGTCTTCATAGAGAAATAAGAATGTTTTCTATCATTAAAATCATAAACCATAGATCTGTAACAAGATAGAGCCCCTGGAAGGTATTTCTCACTGCTCTTTTTCATTCTGATTATCTTGTTGTGATCAAGCAGCCATCAGATCCTGACTCTTTATTCACTCAGTTGAAATGACTGAGTGAGTATTGAGCCCTTCCTCATTTGCGAGACCAAGATGGTTGAGTAAATGTCAAAGCTTACCTGGTTGAGAGAGCCTGACAGAGTCCCTAGGAGGAATTCCTCAACACCCCTTTACTCCGAATGTCCTTTTAAAGACTAGGCAGGCTTCCATTTTTGTGGCTTATAAGCTTCTTACTGAGGTCATGCAGAAGTAGTGAGTCACCCCAATCCACTATTCCAAAAGGATCAGGAAGAGATGGGATCCTTTCCACCTTCTACCCCGCTGGCTCAACATGGTCAGACTGGTAGTTGGTTTTACTTACTCAGTTGAGAGCCCTACAGAGTCCCTAGGAGGCATTTCTCAATACTCCTTTACTTCGGATGTCCTGTTAAAGACTAGGCAGTCTTCCATTTTTGTGGCTTATGAGCTTCTTGCAAAGGTCAGGAAGAAGTAGTGAGTCACCCCAATCAACTATTTTGAAAGGATCAGGAGGATATGGGATCCTTTCCACCTTCTATCCCGCTGGCCCAATATGGTCAGATTGGTAGTTGGTTTTACTTACCCGATTGAGAGAGTCTGATAGAGTCCTTGGGAGGCATTCATCAATACTCCTTTACTCCGTATGTTCTATTAAAGACTAGGAAAGCTTCCATTTTATATCTTAGTCACTTTTGCTGAGGTCAGGCAGAAGTGCTGAGTCACCCCAATCCACTATTCCGAAAGGATCAGGAGGAGACGGGATCCTTTTCACCTTCTACCCCTTTATCTTGATACGGTCAGACCGGTAGTTAGTTTTACCTTTCTGGTTGAGAAAGCCTGACAGAGTCTCTAGGAGGCATTTCTCACCACCCCCTTACTTTGGATGTCCTATTAAAGACTAGATAGGCTTCCATTTCGTAGCTTAGTCACTTTTGCTGAGGTCAGGCAGAAGTGTTTAGTCACCCCAATCCATTATTTTGAAAAGATCAGGAGTAGATGAGATCCTTTTCACCTTCTATCTGGTTGTTTTGATATAGTCAGGCATAGTTGGCTTTACTTACTAGTTTAAGAGAGCCTGATAGAGCCCCTAAGGGGTATTCCTCACCAACTTTCTACCCTGAGTGTCCTATTATGATCAGGCAGGCGTCAGATTTCAAGACTCCTCTATTTACTATTTTAATATGTTCAGGCAAATATTGAGTCACCCCAATCCATTGTTCCAGAAGGATCAGGAGGATATGAGATTCTTTCACCTTCTATCTTGTTGATTGATACAATCAAGCAAGTAGTTGGTTTCACTTTACATGGTTGAGAGAGCCTGACAGAGCCCTTGGGAGGCAGTCCTCATCACTTCTTTCATCATCTATTATGCTATTTCGATACAGTCAGACAGATAGTTGGTTTACTTTTACTACTTTTACAACCTTACTTTTGGTTCTCTTCAGCTCTTCCCTCGCTATAGGGTAAGGCAAGAAGAAGATCCTCCCCTACTTTTCACCCTTGTGGTGAACTTTACTCTTTAGTTCTTCCTTTGGCTCTGCCCCTGCTATAGGGTAAGGCTAGGGGAGAACCCCTTTACCTTTTTCACCCTTATGGTGATACTTGGATTCTTTCTTTGGCTCTACCCTTGCCACAAGGTAAGGTTAGGAGAAGATCCCACTACTTGATGGCATCTTCCTTGTGCTCCACTGCTCTTCACTCTCTTCTAGGCTCTTCCCTGGCTATAGGGTAAGGTCAGGGGAGGAGCATTCTACTTTCTTCCACCTTTTTGATACTCATTCACTTGTGATCTTCACCCTACTTTCTTTGTCACATTCAGACAAACACTAACATGAGCGATTCATTATTAGTTCGCCGCTCCTGTTGGGGGTCCATTTGTTGACCTACTTTTTTTCCCAGACCAGGTCAAAGAGTTGACCTGATTAAATTAGACTAGGCTATACCCCATGACCCATCCCAATGGGTTCAGGGAGTCAAGCCAAGTTTGTTGAGCTCAGACCCAGGTCCTGGGTCAACCTGATTGACCAGGTAAATCAGGGTTGACCCAAATTTACCCCTTTAGCCTATTTGAGCCCAATTTGATTTCAAATCAATTTCAAACCTCCTTGGACTCATTCCCATAATTTCTTGGGTCTAAATGGCTAATTTGACCAAGTCAATTTTTGACTTGGTCAATGCAAGCCTTAATGGGTCATCTTGACCCTTTCAGAACTATTAAAGCCCAAATCAAGTTCTTAATTATTCAAACTTTTGCATGAGCTCAACCCACTTCTCCCTTGGACCTATTTCACTAGGTTGACCAAGTTAATACTTGACTTGGTCAACCTAAGTCATAATGGATCAAATCCACCTATTAAGAGCCATCTAAATCCTACTTAAAGCTCCAAACTCCTTCTTAATGCTCTCTAATTCAAAACCACAGCTCGAAGGGTCTAGTTTCCCTTTTAATTGGCCTTAGAGTGGATCTTCGCCATTGATCTCAAGCCTTAGCCTTTAAAAAGACTTTTTTAATGTTTCTTGAGGACTTTTTACTTGGATATTTCTCCCTAGGCTCTCTCAAGTGGCAAGACTCCTTGTGAGAGCTCTCCCTACTTCCCTACATCTTCCACGACCAAATCTTGCCTCTAAAACCTCACCGACGATGAGATCTCTAGCCAACCAAACCCTCAAACATTCCAAGGCATCTCCCGATCTATCTAAGGCGTTTTGAGGCTCGAGTTCTGAAATTACTAAACGACAAGAGGGGGGGTGAATTGTAAAACTCTTTTTAATAATAAAATTAACCCTAAACAAGAGTTCTAATTTTTTTGTTGTTTTTGAAACTTTAAAACAAAGATTTATGCAATTTTTCTTTCACAAAATTTCACATGCAATAGATATGACAAATTTAAAATGCAAGCAAAAAGTAAACAACGATAAGGAAAAAACACACCAAGAATTTTATAGTGGTTCGGTCAAAATATGACCTACGTCCACTCCCCGGAGTCCTCCACTCCGGGATTTTCACTATCAAAATAGTTCTCCTTTTTCCCCCCTCGGCAAGGTGGAGAAGCCTGTACAAACCTCCCTTTCACCAACCCGGCGTAGCGGAATACCAAACTCTATTTTCGCCCTCCTGGCGACGGCAGAGAACCTTCTCGTTTTTCTCCCTCCTGGAGAAGGCAGAGAACCTCGAGGTAACGGATGTAGACGTGCCTTTCCCTTGGAGATCCTTCCTCAAATCCTTCTCGGGCCACAGGAGGAGCAAGATGCAGCAAGCTTGGAGCAACCGTGTGATCTCCCTCACACCTCTTCTCCCTCACAACGCTCACCTCCTCCTTCCTCTCTCAACCCTCAAGAATTTCTCTAGAGTTTTCTCCCTTGGAATCCCTCTCTAACCACATTCACCCCCTCTATAAAACATACTCAAAAAGAACTTTATTGATATAAAAAAAGGCTCTAAAAACCTCTGAATTCAAAAGTAGACGTTAATGTTCGTACAGTACGATTCAACATCGTACAGTACGATCTTCATAAACAGCCGTCGTCCTGGTACGAAGATGTACGAATAGTACAAAAATAATTCGTACGGTACGATATAATATCGTACGGTACGATTCAACAAGATACTATTCGTACAGGACGATGGTCTAGACGATCGGATGTCGACTCTGTTCATCGTATGGTACGATTACTATCGTACAGTACGATGTGACAAAAACCAAGAGATCGTCCAAGACGATATCTGGGACGATCATACTTCGTCTCTGTTCATCGTATGGTACGATCGAGTTCGTATAGTACGATGTTCAAATTTTCATTAGGCCTGGATTACATGCACTAATCACGGGTTAATTTAAGTAAGTATTAAAAACGAATCGTACAGTACGAACCTGTTCGTACAGTACGAAAAGCGCAAAATCTCTTACTTAAACTAAGTCACGGCTAGGGTTTTGGACCTGAAAATATCGTACAGTACGAAAGACTTCGTACAGTACGATCTATTCACAGAATTGTCCACATAGCTTGGATCGTACGGTACGAAATAAAACCGTACAGTACGATCTCCAGAGAAGAATTTTAGTTATATTTTGCAGTTAAAAAAGAACTCTCCCCCTGTGTGTGTGCATGGTTGCTCTTACTCTTACGCATTTTGTGGCCAGACTCAATAAAGTAAAAATACAATAAATGAAAAATATAATGTTTGACTCATACTCCTAATCTACCCGGTCTTGAGTCTTTCTTTCTTCCTAAGTCACTTGTGATCTTTCTGAAATGTTAGTGCTCAAGGAAAATAACAAATAAAATAATAATCAATGAAAAGCGGTTCCAAAACACTCATTATTTGGCATCATCAAAATCTCAAACTTGGGGTCATGGGTTGCAATAATCTCCCCCTTTTGATGATGTCAAATAATTTGTTGCAAGTAAGAAAGAAAAACATTTCTTTTGTTTTCTTTTTTTTTTTTTGTTTTTTTTTGTTTTTTTTTTTTGTTTTTTTTTTTGAAAAAAATTAAACACGAGAAGAAAAAAAAGGTATTACAAGCAAGTACGAAACAAAAGATACTGCATAGGCATTACAACATTACAACAAACTTCTCCTCCTTTTGACAGCACAAAAAGGAGGATCAACTAAAAAGCACAAAAGAAAAAAATGAAAAAACTACAAAGCAAACACAGACAATCTAGTCAGACGGATCCTGATCAGTTGGTGGTGGAGGTGGATTTGGCTGAAAGTATTGAAAGAGAGTATCGAAGCGGTGATCAATTGCAGTAAAACACTCTCCAAACCAGTACATATCAGCCTCGTGTTGCTGATGTTGTTCTTGAATATGCATGTCGAGACGAGTCTGCAGCTGGTCGAAACAGGCGACTAAATCATCATTTGGGTGTGCTGGTGCTGGAGCTGGTGCAGGTGCTCGGGGTGCAGCATGGCATTGTGGTCGAGCTGGAGCTGCGGCTGGTGCATCTTCTCCTTCTTCTTCATCAAAGACGGGTTCTTCAGGCTCATGTCCCCGATGAAAGAGGATACGGAAGGAAGCATCCGTATAAAAAATAGGAAGCATGTTGGGTTCACCAGGATAGGATAATTGATATTTATGGTAGAGGATATATCCTATTAGGTGACCAAGAGTCAGATTTTGTTTCCGTCGAGTGGTGGGAAGACGAACAAAAGTCATGTGTCGAATATAGTTGCTAATCAAATCGACCTCATCAAACTTAATGTTGGACATAATAAGGTAGGTAGCGACTGACAAGGTAGGGGTCAGATTGATGCGGTCACCACCTTTGGGTATGATAGAGGTTCGAAGAACATGTTAAATGATACGGGCATTTCGGGTTAAAGATTGGACTAGAGGCTGGTGTTGATGAAAAACAGTATTCCTAAGGACTCTATTTACATCGCTCCAATCAAAATCATCGGTAAGAAACGAGCGAACCATAGATCCTTCAGTGGACAGCCCAATATGTTGGGCGATGTCAGCTTTAGTTATTTCAACGGGGAGGTCACAAACAAAGGAGTGAAAAGTGGTGTTATCGACGGTGTAGGTGAGGTTGGCGAGAAATTCAAAAAGCAGTTCAGAATTGTATGGAAACACTAGGGTGAGTAGGAATTGAAAGGTGGTGGAGACAAAGAGGCCCATTACCTCAAAATTTAGAGCGGCCTGATTAAGCATTTTTTAGGGAGAAATTTTGCAAGCCTTGTATCGATAGTAGGCTTCCTCATTCTCACTATTCAGAAAGCGATCGGGTTGACGACGGGATGAGGACGAGCTTCCGGCAGTCATCCGACCTCGTTTAGACATTGCAGGAGGGCAAGAAAATGAAGTGAAGGCTAAGTGAGGAGAGGGTTGAGTGAATTGAACTGCCTAGGCAAGGGTATTTATAGAAATTTCCGTAAACAGTACGATCTGGGATCGTACAGTACGATATCCAATTAATATTCTGACGAGTCGTTTTGGGAAAAGGCAGTCAAATTGTATAGTACGATACGTATCGTACAGTACGATCAGGCGAATATCGATCATGCCGATGCCCTCAGTAAGACTTTTGACCAAAAGTTTTGTACTGTACGAATAGGTGGATCGTACAGTACGATACATAATAAATATCATACCGAACAGCTATTACTCAAATTGTCCTTTTGTGATGATGTGGATTGTACAGTACGAAGCGAATGGATCGTACAGTACGATACTCAATAATGTCGTACCAACCGGCTTTAATTCGTCCCAATCCGTGCTAACGTGGATCGTACTGTATGAAGAAGAGGAATCGTACAATACGGTAGGCAATTATGCGGGAAGATTATCGTACAGTATGATGTTTATCGTACAATACGATCAACAGAGCTGAAATCTGCCTATTGGTTGTGATATATCGTACAGTACGATATGGATCGTACAATACGATGAACAGTCAATGTAAGTGTTGATGTGGTGAGTGTGTGGTGATCAGGAGCAGCCCTAAAGATATATTTTTTTTAATTTATTTTTTCTTTGTTTTTTTATTTTTATGCATTTATATCTATGACACCTAATCTAGTCCTCAAGGTGCTAAAGGTGTCAAAAGCTAATGGTTTTGTGAATATGTCTGCCAATTGATCTCCTATAGCGATGTGATGTAATTCTATATCTCCCTTAGCGACGTGATCTCTAATGAAATGATGTCTAATGTCTATGTGTTTCATTCGAGAGTGTTGAATTGGATTCTTAGAGATACAAATTGCACTTGTGTTATCACACATGATCGAGATGGTTCCAACAGGTAGTCCAAGATCAAGAATTTGTTGTTTTAACCATAGTACTTGTGCAACACAACTTCCTACTGCAATATATTCTGCCTCGGCTGTGGAAAGTGCTACTGAGTTTTGCTTCCTACTGGACCAAGAAACTAATGATTGTCCGATGAATTGGCAGGTACCAGAGGTGCTCTTTCTATCTATCCTAAATCCTGCAAAGTCAGAATCTGAGTACCCTAGGATTTCAAAGGAAGTGCTATGTCTAGGATACCAAATTCTTAAGTTTTGGGTGCCTAGTAGATATCTAAGAATTCTTTTGACAGCAGTTAAGTGAGACTCTTTAGGATCGGCTTGGAAATGGGCACAAAGGCACACACTAAACATTATGTCCAGTCTACTGGCAGTCAAGTAAAGTAGGGATCCAATCATTCCTCTATATTTTTTCTGATCTACTGATTTTCCACTAGGATCCTTATCTAATTGGATTGTCGAACTCATTGGGGTGTTCATGGGTTTTGCACTATCCATTTCATATTTTTTTAAAATATCCTTAATATACTTTGATTCGCTAAGAAAGGTTCCATTATCCATTTGTTTTACACTAAAACCAAGAAAGTAATTAAGCTCTCCCATCATGCTCATTTCAAACTCATTACTCATTATTTTTGAAAATACATCGCATAAGTTTTTATCTGAAGATCCAAACAAGATGTCATCTACATATATTTGAACAATGAGAATTTCTTCTTTGACCTTTTGTAAAAAGAGTGTAGTATCTACACTACCCTTTTGAAATCCTCTATCCAAAAGAAATGAGCTAAGTCTTTTATACCATGCTCTAGGTGCTTGCTTTAATCCATATAGTGCCTTTTTTAATTTGAATACATGGTTTAGAAATTGTGAGTTTTCAAATCCGGGGGGTTGCTCAACGTAGAAATCTTTCTTAATTACCCCGTTCAAAAATGCACTCTTTACATCCATTTGATATAACTTAAAGTTCTTGAAGCAAGCAAAAGCTAAGAGCACTCTTATGGCTTCTAGTCTAGCAACCGGGGCAAAGGTTTCTTCAAAGTCTATTCCCTCAATCTGGTTGTACCCCTTAGCTACTAGCCTTGCTTTATTCCTTATTATTGTTCCTGAATCATTCACCTTATTCTTGAAGACCCATTTTGTTCCAACAACACTTTGCTCTTTAGGTCTTTTAACTAACTCCCAAATATCATTCCTGGTGAATTGGTTCAGCTCTTCTTGCATTGCTAGAATCCAAAATTCATCTCCTAAGGCTTGATCTATACTTGTAGGTTCTATCATAGAGATGAAAGCTGAGTGACTAACCTCCTTCCTAAGTCCATGCCTAGTTCTTACACCTTCTGAAGGGTCTCCTAAAATTAACTCTTTAGGATGACTAGAAGAATATCTCCATTCTCTAGGCAAATCTTCCTGAGACTCGACCCTTTCTTCTAAGGTCATAGTCTCTACTCCTTGAATTGCTTCTATTTTATCATCTTCAATTTTAGTTTCTGAGGGCATATCTGATTCATCAAATACCACATGGGTGGATTCTTCTACTACAAGGGTTCTCTTATTAAAAATTCTATAGGCCTTACCTACAGAAGAATAGCCTAAGAAGACACCCTCATCAGACTTGTGATCGAATTTTCCTAAGGGATGTTTACCATTATTTAAGATGAAGCACTTACACCCAAAGACATGTAAATGTGAAAGGTTTGGTGTCCTACCCTTAAGGAGTTCATATGGAGTTTTATTCAGCTTCGATCTAATGTTTACTCTGTTCAAAACATAACAGGCTGTGTTGACTGCTTCTGCCCAAAAGTATCTAGGAAGGGTATACTCCGCTAACATTGCCCTAGCAGCTTCTACCAAGGTTCTATTTTTCCTTTCTGCTATGCCATTCTGTTGGGGTGTTCTAGGAGCTGAGAAATTGTGCTCTATTCCTATCTCTTGACAGAATGACTCAAATCTATCATTTTGGAACTCTCCACCATGATCACTATGGATTGTTGATATTTCACAACCTAATTTTCGTTGAATCCATGTGGAGAAAACTTTAAATTCCTCAAAAGACTCATTCTTGTGTGCTAAGAATCTTACCCAAGTAAATCTAGTGAAGTCATCTATAATCACAAATCCATAATTCTTTCCACCTAGACTGGCTGTACTAACGGGTCCAAATAAGTCCATGTGTAGAATTTCTAGTGGCCTAGAGGTGATCACGTCTCTAATTGAGTGAAAGGATGATTTGACTTGTTTTCCTTGTTGGCAAGCATCACATAAGTGATCCTTGGTGAATTCTAACTTAGGTACACCTCTAACTAGGTTTTTCTGAGTGATGTTTCTAAGAGTTTTCATGCTAGCATAGCATAGTCTCCTATGCCATAGCCACGAGTCATCAACTATTGATTTCAAGCAAAATGATTTTGAGTTATCTACACGATCAAGGTCTAACATGTAAACATTGTTCATTCATTTTCCTTCTAAAATTACTTCATCAAATAAACTAATCAGGCATCTATCAGTAAAAAATTTAACATCAAAACCTTTGTCACACAGTTGACTAATGCTAAGCAAATTATGTTTCAAACCATCAACTAGTAAAACATTTTCAATTAGAAAGTTCTTAGCATTACCAACCATACCTGAGCCTATCACCTTCCTGGTAGTGTTGTCTCCCAACGTTACTTTGCCTCCAGTTTTGTTCTCCAATAGGATGAACTTCTTCATATCTCCAGTCATGTGTCGCGAGCAGCCACTATCCAGGTACCACATGCTCTCACTAGGTCTTTTGTGAGAGCATCCCTACAATTTCATTCAAAGATTAGATTTGGGAACCCAAGTGAGTTTGGGTTCCTCCTTATGCTTGCATGAATGAGATGTATGCATGTTATGCTGTGATGGATGCAGTTTAGGTCTCCATACTAAGTGTGTCCTACGGTGAATTATGCATGTACGGGCTATGTGACCTAACATGCCACAAGAGAAGCACCTAACACCAGGAAATGGGTTTACTAATCTATGAGTGTGGTGGTGCCTCTTCCTAAGGTTTTGTGATGCATGCTGTGTTGGGGGTTTTCTAGGATGGCCTACTGTGAGTGATGCAATTTCATTTTCTAGTTCTTTTATCTTTTCACTATAAGTTTTATTTTGAGCTGTCAATCCATCAACTTCTATCAATAGTAAGTGCTCACTATGATCTACTTCTAATGCAAGTGCAGTTAGTTTTTCAAACTCTACATCTAGTTCAATATGTGATGTTTTCAAGGATTCATGCACTTCAATTAGTTCAATATGCTTCTTATTTAATGCGTCATACTCATCAAGAAGTAACATGTGATCTTTATCTAAATCAGAATTTTCTTTAACTAAGTTAGCATGCTCAATTTGTAAGGAACTAAATTCAACATTATGTTTAGCATGCATTTTTTTTCAGTTTCCTATATGAGTCATGAATATTCTCAGAAATAAGCAATAATTCATCATAAGAAAGTTGACATACCTCATCTTGATCCAATTGATCAAGGTTATCATTAGCCATAAGACACAAATTTGTTACCTCCTCCTCTGCTTCTTCTTCTGATGATTCTGAGGCAGAGTCGGCCCAAAAAGCTTTCTGTGTCTTTGTCTTTCCTCTCTTGTATTTAACTTTGTCATCTCCTTTCTCCTTTGCTGGTTGACTCTTCAGATTAGGGCAATCGGCTCGAAGGTGACCTGGCTTCCTGCACTCAAAGCAAATTGTATCAGATGAAACCTTATTGGACCTTGAGCTCTTACCATTATTCCAGCTGTTCTGATGACGCTTTTGTTTTCTTTTAAGGAAATTTTTGAACTGTCGGGTCATCAGTGCTATTTCATCGTCTTCCTCCCCTGCAAAGCTTTCACTTTCTGAGTTGCTAGCTTTTAATGCCACCGTCCACTCCTTTTTCTTTTCACCTGCATCACTTTGCCTTTGGCTCACTCTTTGCTCGTATGCAATGAGTGACCCGAGGAGGTTATCAATAGAATAAACATTAAGATCTTTGGACTCAGTGATAGCAGTTATCTTAGCATCATAGAAACTAGGTAGGCATCTAAGAATTTTATTTACTTTCTCAGAATTTGAAATTTCTCTACCTAATGCATGCAAGGATGTCACAATTTGGGTGAACCTAGTGTACATGTCAGAAATTGTTTCGCTAGGTTTCATACGGAATAATTCATAATCATGCAGTAGAATGTTAAGCCTAGACTGTTTTACTTCGTTTGTTCCTTCGTATGTAATGCACAGTCTATCCCAAATCTCCTTACCAGAAGCACAAGTAGATACTCTCATATAGTCCTCAGATTTCAGTGCACAAAAAAAGCAGTTTAAGCACTTGGCATTCAGTTGGGCTAACTCCCTATCCTCATTGCTCCATTCATTAAACGGTACAGGAGTTTTCAAACCATTAACCGTTTTAAATGGTGCAACATACCCATCATTTACTAACATCTACATGCGGTAATCTATAGATTGAAAAAATGTAGACATTCTAATTTTCCAAAAATCAAACGGTATGTTATCAAAAAGTGGTGGACGAGTTATTGAATAACCCTCCGCAGTGTTACGATTACCAAAATTCGACATGATCATTTTTTCAAGGTTTTCTAAAACACTAATTTTGAAAAACAGGCTCTGATACCAATTGAAATTACTAAACGACAAGAGGGGGGTGAATTGTAAAAGTCCTTTTAATAATAAAATTAACCCTAAACAAGAGTTCTAATTTTTTTGTTGTTTTTGAAACTTTAAAACAAAGATTTATGCAATTTTTCTTTCACAAAATTTCACATGCAATAGATATGACAAATTTAAAATGCAAGCAAAAAGTAAACAACGATAAGGAAAGAACACACCAAGAATTTTATAGTGGTTCGGTCAAAATATGACCTACGTCCACTCCCCGGAGTCCTCCACTCCGGGATTTTCACTATCAAAATAGTTCTCCTTTTGCCCCCCTCGGCAAGGCGGAGAAGCCTGTACAAACCTCCCTTTCACCAACCCGGCGTGGCTGAATACCAAACTCTATTTTCGCCCTCCTGGCGACGGCAGAGAACCTTCTCATTTTTCTCCCTCCTGGAGAAGGCAGAGAACCTCGAGGTAACGGATGTAGACGAGCCTTTCCCTTGGAGATCCTTCCTCAAATCCTTCTCGGGCCACAGGAGGAGCAAGATGCAGTAAGCTTGGAGCAACCGTGTGATCTCCCTCACACCTCTTCTCCCTCACAACGCTCACCTCCTCCTTCCTCTCTCAACCCTCAAGAATTTCTTTAGAGTTTTCTCCCTTGGAATCCCTCTCTAACCACATTCACCCCCTCTGTAAAACTTACTCAAAAATAACTTGATTGATATAAAAAAAAAGGCTCCGAAAACCTCTTAATTCAAAAGTAGCCGTTAATGTTCGTTCAGTACGATTCAACATCGTACAGTACGATCTTCATAAACAGCCGTCGTCCTGGTACGAAGATGTACGAACAGTACAAAAACAATTCGTACAGTACGATATAATATCGTACGGTATGATTCAACAAGATACTATTCGTACAGGACGATGGTCTGGACGATCGGATGTCGTCTCTGTTCATCGTATGGTACGATTACTATCGTACAGTACGATGTGACAAAAACTAAGAGAACGTCCAGGACGATATCCGGGACGATCATACTTCGTCTTTGTTCATCGTATGGTATGATCGAGTTCGTACAGTACGATGTTCAAATTTTCATTAGGCCTGGATTACATGCACTAATCACGGGTTAATTTAAGTAAGTATTAAAAACGGATCGTACAGTACGAACCTGTTCTTACAGTACAAACGACGTAAAATCACTTACTTAAACTAAGTCACGGCTAGGGTTTTGGATCTGAACATATCGTACAGTACGAAAGACTTCGTACAGTACGATCTATTCACAGAATTTTCCACATAGCATGGATCGTACGGTACGAAATAAAACCGTACAGTACGATCTCCAGAGAAGAATTTTAGTTATATTTTGCAGTTAAAAAAGAACTCTCCCCCTGTGTGTGTGCATGGTTGCTCTTACTCTTATGCATTTTGTGGCCAGACTCAATAAAGTAAAAATACAATAAATGAAAAATACAATGTTTGACTCATACTCCTAATCTACCCGGTCTTGAGTCTTCCTTTCTTCCTGAGTCACTTGTGATCTTCTTTAAATGTTAGTGCTCAAGGAAAATAAAAAATAAAATAATAATCAATGAAAAGCGGTTCCAAAATACTCATTATTTGGCATCATCAAAATCTCAAATTCGGGGTCATGGGTTGCAACAAGTTCAATTAGGAAAACGTATGAGGACAGTCTACAAGCTCAACCGTATGAAGAATTATTGAATCTACTGTGTGGATTGTGGTAAAATTGAAACCCTGGTCTAGAACACCTAGATTCAAATAAATCTTCATACAGTGCATTTTAGACCTCGATATTACTCCCCTGACGATGCTCTTCGTGCGTAGAATTTACATTTAAAATTTTATTTTATTTTGTTGTGTAGATCGAGAGAATGAACCGGTTATTAGTTCTAGGGTTTCGATTGAACTCCTCCATGGGATTCCCGTCGATCGAACCGTTGATCCTCCGATCAAAAGCTCGGATCAAGTGAGGCCGCGGTTATGTCTAACAACTTGGTCTGTCTGGGCATATGGATCTCAGTCCGCCTGGATCGTAGCCATTCGTTTAGATAGGCGGGAGATCATACGGTCCATGGTAATGCTGACTAGGTTAAGTCATTATCATGTGGGTCCCGAATGCTGCCGTAATCATCAAATAATGATTGGTGACGACGCCAATCATTGGCCGCGGTACCGGGATCCAATCACGGTCCGCCACCTAGCCCTAGCCCCCGCCGCAGTTTGAATCTACCAATCGCCTTGCGCCATGCATCATCCCATGGGTTCCACCGCCATTTTATTTTTTAATAATTAGTTTTAAACTATTTTAAAACCTATTTTAAATATTGAAACTTTAAATAATAATTAAAAATTATATATTTATCCAAAAAATACGTGCAATATATCGAATCGCTAGGATTTTCATTCTCTTTAATTTAAAATTAAAATTATTTTAAAATGCTAAGTATATTTAAGTTATTATTAAAACAACAAAAATACTTTTTTATATTATTCTATAAATACTATTATAATATTATTATTACTATTTTACTTATAATATTAATAATAATTATTATTTTTACATTGTTGTTACTATTTTATGACTATTGTTATTATTAGTATTTTTATTATGATTATTTTGTTACTTCTTTATTGTTTGTGTTATTGTTATTTTTAAAATTATTATTATTATTATTATCATTTTAAAATCAAGGGTATTTTTAGTATATATTATTATTACTACTACTACTACTATTATTATTATTATTATTATTATTATTATTATTATTATTATCTTTGATTTAAGCCTTTTTTAATATTTCTTGAGGACTTTTTACTAGGATAATTCTCCCTAGGCTCTCTCAAGAGGAAAGACACCTTGTGAGAGCTCTCCCTACTTCCCTACATCTTCCACGACCAAATCCCGCCTCCAAACCCTCACCGACGATGAGATCTCTGGCCAACCAAACCCTCAAACATTTCAAGGCATCTCCCGATAGATCTAAGGTGTTTCGAGGCTCGAGTTTAATTAAGAAAATGTACGAGGACAGTCTACAAGCTCAACTGTATGAAGAATTATTGAATCTACTATGTGGATTGTGGTAAAATTGAAACCCTAGTCTAGAACACCTAGATTCAAATAAATCTTCATACAGTGCATTTTAGACCTCAACATTACTCCCCTGACGATGCTGTTCGTGAGTAGAATTTACATTTAAAATTTTATTTTATTTTGTTGTGTAGATCGAGAGAATGAATTGATTATTAGTTCTAGGGTTTTGATTGAAATCCTCCATGGGCTTCCCGTCGATCGAACCATTGATCCTCCGATCAACAGCTCGGATCAAGTGAGGTCGCAGTTATGTCTATCAACATGGTCTGTCTGGGCGTATGGATCTCAGTCTGCATGGATCTTAGCCATTCGTTTAGATAGGCGGGGGATCATACGGTCCACGGTAATGCTGATTAGGTTAAGTCATTATCATGTGGGTCCCGCATGCCGCCGTAATCATCAGATAATGATTGGCGGTGACGCCAATCATTGGCCGCGGTACCGAGATCCAATCCCGATCTGCCACGTAGCCCTAGCTCCCGCTGCAGTTTGAATCTACCAATCGCCTTGCACCACGCATCATCCCATGGGTCCCACCTCCATTTTAGTTTTAATAATTAGTTTTAAACTATTTTAAAACCTATTTTAAATATTGAAACTTTAAATAATAATTAAAAATTATATATTTATCCAAAAAATATGTGCAATATATCGAATCGCTCGAATTTTCATTCTCTTTAATTTAAAATTAAAATTATTTTAAAATACTAAGTATATTTAAGTTATTATTAAAATAACAAAAATACTTTTTATATTATTCTATAAATACTATTATATTATTATTATTACTATTTTAATTATAATATTAATAATTATTATTATTTTAACATTTTTGTTACTATTTTATGACAATTGTTATTATTAGTATTTTTATTATGATTATTTTGTTACTTCTTTATTATTTTGTATTATTGTTATTTTCAAAATTATTATTATTATTATTATTATTATTATTATTATTATTATTATTATTATCATTTAAAAAATCAAGGGTATTTTTAGTATATTATTATTATTATTATTATTATTATCATTAACTTTGATTTTTACTTAAAAAATCTATTTTTGATTATTGTTGTTATTATATTTTAGTATTTTACTTACTATTATGTTATTATTGTTATTATTATCATTAGCATTTATTATTATTTTAAAATTATTATTTCATTAAATAAACCTTAAATTTTAGAAGCTTTAAACTATTATTTTATTTCATTTTTAAATTATTTTCAAATATGAATTATTTTAAAATACCCTTTTATTATTTTAAAACTTTGATAAATTCATAATTAATTTAATTTAAATCAGATTTTGACATGCCATACCTCGTTCTTTTTAGAGAAATGCTTATTTTACTTTAAAATTTTTTTTCAAAGCTAGTTTTCATTATAATGATAACTTTTTATTTTACTTTATCATTTGTGTATTTTAATATTATTTAAATAATTACTATTATAATTATTTTAAAATTAAAAATTATTTTCAAATCATTTTTGAAGCCTCCTTAGGGTGGTTAGTGGATCTCTCTTATATGTACTTATTATAACGTGATTTATTTTGAATTACCTTATTTTCGATAATCTATATATTTATAAGTATTTTTAAATTATTTTAAAATTACTTATATTTTAAACGCTAATTTTGGGAGATCCATTGTTTGTGAAATTTTAAACATAGATCATTCATTTGAAGATCAATCATGGGGGAGTGGATTAGTGAATGGTATCACAGTCATTCACTAATCATTTCATTTATTTACCTTTTATCATACTTTGCATGTGTAGGATGCATGAGCACTTAGTTTACACTCTCATAGATCTAAGGATATGGTATGTTTACTTTGTTTGAATATTCTTATGCATTTTTTCCTTAAGAGTTAGTTCAGAACTTGATTTAAACCTACTCAACGTAGTGACAACCTAAGGACAATAATTAAGGACCCGTCTAGCAAACTTAGAAAAATTCTAGGAGAAAGGATAGATCCTTGATTGACATAAAAAATTTAACATTTAAACTTAGTGACATTCTAAACCTCCCAGAATTTTCTAGGAATTTTTAGGAGCTTTTAGCTTGCTTAATTAATCAACCCAAATTTACATATTAAATAGAGCCCAAAAACTTCTAAAAATAATTATAAATCCTTTTTAACTCAAAAAATACCTAAAATAGCTTGAATTATTTAGAATCTGATTATTAACCTCAAATAAATATGACCTGTAGTTTTACCCTTATATGACCCTTAATTTTAACTTTAATCAAAATTACCTTTTTGCCTCTAATATGTTATTAAAAATTATTAAAAAAATTCTAAATTTTTCCCAAACACTTGGAAACACCTTTTTAGGTCATTTATGACTTTTGGGTGTGATCAAAATTAGTTTGGAGCTGATTTGAACAAAAAACCATAAAATCACCCCATAATTAGATAATTTAGATAATTCCCTTAATTACTCGAACTTTAGAAATTCATAACTAATTGTAGAAAACTCCAAATCCAGCAAAATCAAAGCCTAATTACTCACCTTAAGGTAAAGGATTTACCTAAAGTATTAGGAATGCCAAACCTAGCCTATTTTTTATTATGACCTTTTGGACCCCCTTAGCCTAGTACCTAAGAGGACCTGGGACTTTCCAAAATTGTCTAATGTAACTTGAACTTCAAATGTCACTATCCTAAGTATTAAAAAATGATTAACAAACTAAATTAACTAAAATAAATCATAATTCACTAATAGTTGGACTTTAACTAAAATTTCCTTCTCTAAGCTTTAACAAATTTTAACCTTAGACAATCTGAACTAATCATCCTACATAGGACCTATCCAAAGCCACACAAACCTTACCCACACATAGAATTATTTACTAGGACACTACTTCTAGACTTAGGCTAGGATAGTGTTTACTTTTCTGGTGTGCGCCTTATTTTTTGAGATTTTCACTACATGTTGTGAATGAAATTATTTTGTTTACTTTCTTTACTGTACCCCGTGATTGATGAAATGGGCGGTAGATTTACCCCTAGGTTAGGGAAGACATATATATTATTTTTCTTGTAGGTGTCCACGCTAATGCAATATGAATAAATGAGGGCTAATTTGAAGTCATAATAATAACTGCTACAGGAACTCCAGAGATCACTTAGCCCTTATAAATAATTAAGAGCGTGACCAAGAATGTGGCTGTGATGAGTTATTTTATTTCCATATAAAATTGCTTGGAAATGATTATAAATGCTTGGAATTTTTATTAGGATAGCCTTGTAAATGATTTTAGATTTATTACTTTTCATTAATGTAAAATTTGTAATAATTATAAAGAGTTGTGAAAATGCAGCTTTGAGTGAGATATTCTTATCCAACTAGAATTCAAAAAAAAGAAGGCATCCTCATAAGGGAGAGTATTTTACCATTTAGAATATCGAGTTTGGATGGCTTTAGATATCCGAAGAGAAAATGCAATACCCCCCCTTCAGAGAGGAATTGTCTCTTCGTTTGGATATTCAAGCCGCAACGAATCTAAGGAGCCCAAGGAGGAGAGATCCAAGGAGTCCAAGGAGGAGAGATCTAAGACATTTATTTGATTATTTTGGATTATTTATCATGTATTTTATTTATGTTGTGTGCCTTTAGGGTTGCTTGCTTTTTCTAGTTTATTGGCTAGTTGCATGCCGTATTTTATTTTAACCTAGATCTTGCTAGGCTCATTAAGGACTATGAAACTTTTCTACTCATAATCAAACTTTAATATTTAAGATTTAAATAACATAGAAACTTAATAAATCTAGGAAACTGTCGAAATTATTCGGGATCGTATGCATATTATTGCATCTCCTCTCTCCTTATAATAAGACACCACCCTGCCTGTGGGTAGACTCCGGATAATCTGGCCTATGAGGATGAAGTTTAGGACCTGGAGAGGCCCAGTCTTTTCTAAAAATTATTTTATACTAAGCCTATTTTTAAAATCTGATGCATATTTGATTTTGCATCTTTAACCAGTATGCATTGCATTAGAAACAAATCTAATTAAAAATTTAATTGCATTAGCTAGAAGCATTCACCCAACATAAGTTTGAGACCAATTAGAAAACTCTCTAGATGTCGGTCATATTTCCAAAAACTAAATGACACATCCATCTTTCATAAATGACTTGATAGTATGATTTTAAAGCAATTAGGTGGTTAGCTGGCTCCCCAATCCAGACCAGGGTAAGTTCAAATTTTGCATTGCATTAGTTAGGACAAGAGTCCTAGTGTTGTTCGTAGAATACTAAACCCAATCTAGATTTAAGATTCAAGGCTACTACATTCAGTCTCGTAGTATGCCTAAATAGTGGGTAGGTCCCTTCTCTTTAGGGGCTATAAATTCTACTTATCTGCATTTCTGGATGATGCCACCTCTATCTTTTCTCTCACATAAGTGTTGATTGACTGAGTTTTATTTTCTCCAATTTCTCCTTGGTACCCTAAACCCTCTGAATGCTGGTTTGAACCCCGCATGTGGATTGAGCCAAATCGAACCTTTCTTCCTTTTGAGTAGGACTTCTTAGTTTATACCCTTGTGTCAATCCCATTTTTGGATAGGATAATGTATTATCCTTAATCGAGAGTCTTTTCAGTCTATGGCCTGAGATGTAATTAATCATGAGGGCTTGCGCCCGTGGAAATCTGAATTCCATCATATATTAAACCCCATATGAGTTGATGTATCAGGTGGGGGAAACCCGTGACTGTGATTAGGCCATATATATTATTACCCATTTAGGTGCGTAGGTGAGAGCCGCTATCCTCCATGGTTAATCGTATGTATGGTCCAATCTGTCTCTTACACTTGGCCCATTTACGAGGAGCATGGAGGCCTGTGATCGTCTCTATCCCTCGAGGTAGGTGCGGTCGTATACCCCTATGCAGTCCTGTAATCATAGACGTGCTTTTTCGGTGGTCTACACCTTATTACAATCTCTATGAATATGGTGAAAGATTTCCTTATTGAAGTTAGCCAAGAATAAAAGATTTCTATTTATCCGATTATAACTTAGCTACTTTTCCTTATTCAAAGAATTTTGAATGAACTTGATAATGTTGAGGTTATCACCTTCAATTATGACTCCTTTTCTATCTAACATCCATCTTTAAATGGACTTTCTAATTGACACCACGACATCCATCTCAAGTTGTGCCACATCCCAATGAAATATTCTTTCCCCAAAGGCAAGTAATAATCTTCCTTTGTAGTCTCTAAAGATACCTCCAATTCCAACACTATTTGAAGTTAGAAGAGATGCATCAACATTTATTTTAATTCAATCTAGCGGTGGAGGGTGCCAAACATTTTGAAACTCCCTAAGGAGAATAACACCCCAGCTATCTAGAAATGGATTAGAGTGAGTCATTGCTAAAGATAAAACATTTGCTGCAATAACAGAGTTTGGACTAGCCTTCATCCCATGGACTATCTCTTTTCTATTTTTCCAACACAAATACACTGCAGTGCAATACAGCTTGACCATATTATGAGAAAAAATAGCAATAGTTTTTAGCTCTCTCAAACATTCTTTCAAAGAGTGATATGTAGGAATATTAAATCCCCACTCTTGTATTTTTTGAAAAATCGACGTACTACAAGAAAATGGTCAATAGCGACCAAAAAATAGAGAAAAAAATAAATTGGTCGCTAAAGATACCTTTTAGCGACAAAAAATTAGAATGGCCTCTAAATAATAAGAAGTTTGATATTAGCCACAAAAAAAAAAAAATTGGCCGCTAATTTTGTCTTTAAAAATCAAGAGAATCTTTTTCTCATATATACATGTCATTGTAGTGACTAATTATTCTTTTTAATTGTGTACATAATCGTATGCTTCACAGATATTTAACTGGTCCAACGGGGTAGCACCCCCTAACATGGGTCGATCTGCCCGGTCAGGTCGCAGGGTAAAGGGGCAGCGCCCTTGCGGGGGGTTTCGGGGGCAGCACCCCTGAAAAAATTTTTGATTGTAATAATATTATTGAAATTAAAATTAATAAATAAAATGATGAATTTAATTTAATATTTATATTTTATGATGATAAATCTAATAATTTATTAATGAAATAATTTATAATATACATTATCTAAATTTTATTAATTACTTATTTAAATAAAATTATACATTATAGCAAAACTATTCTCAAGATCTCAGTCTAACGCATAGGACTACAAGTGAACCAAACGTTCGAAGAGCAACTCGTTGCTCGGTTCGACTAAAGCTCATTTGTGATCGTTTAATCAACTAAACAAACAAGCTTGAACAACATTTTAAATACTCGATCATTAAATAAACAATCTTGAACACAACTGTGTTCAGTTCATTTATGTTCACGAACATGATCATTTGATGTTCATGAACAAGATTGATAAGAAGCTCGATTCGTGTTTGATTCAGAGCTCATGAATAAGCTTAATAAAAATATGATTAATATTTAATTATAAAATTGATAAATGTAAATAATATAAATATTTTAAATTTTTTATAACTAATGATAAATTATATTTAATTAATAAATTTAAATGTAATTAAAATTAATAATATATATTAACTAAAATAAATTTTACATATTAATTAAATAGATATTTCATATTATTTAATTATAATTACATCAGAAAATCATGAAAGGGGCATAAGGCATTGGCGGCAAACCAAAATTTTCCCTCATTAGTATTTTTGCAATCTACCCTAAATTTTCTTCTCGAGAGGCAATACCCTTCATATTTCTGCTAGAAGCTTCATTCCGAATGTCGCTCCTGAATGCCGCTCAAGCCCGACTGGCAGTGTCTTTCATGTTCATTCTCCCATAAGTTCCATCCTAAACCCTCTCATTTCTTCCCTCACCTATCTCGCGACACCGGCCAGCATCGACGGTAACTCGGTGAGTTTAGAGGGTTTCACAGTTTCTCTTTGCAGTTTCATTTCTTAGTATTTTGTAAGTTTCCCGTTCAAGCCCCGACCTGCACTTCTAGCGGTAATATTATCTTCTTCTTAGTGACCTCACAATGGCATGTGCTGAGATTCACAGCATTGATTGGACATTTCTTCTGCATTCACAGTTGTGGATTTCTACACATTGTCACATATTATCTTTGCATTTCCTTAAATTCATTTGCATATAAGCACATAGCATTTGTAAGTTATGATGATGTCAAAACGCTAAACATGCAACCTACTCGCATGTGATTTTTAAAGCAATTAATTTAAATGAAAATATAGCACAAATGCACATCACCGATATACGAGAGAGTTTAAATGAACTGATAATGAGTATGTAGAAGATTAAAAAATTGCATTCTCATGTTGATATGAGTTTCTTCAGTCACAATTCTTCAGAAAATCCCGCAAACTCGCCTCCGTCGGTTTCTCCTTCTCAGGTTTTCCCTAATACCATTCTTCCTATTTTAATTTAAAAATTTCTATGATCTTCTTTATACTATGTTTTCCTCTCATTTTTATGGTATCATTCAACATTATTGATTGTTATTGTTGCTTTAAGAGGTTAGTGTTGATTTTGAATGGCTGAGTTGAAAAAATCCAATGGCTATTTCTGTGTTGATTTTTACTCTCCACTCACTATTTCACATTTAGTCATTTTTCTTTTTTACTGATCAGTCCATGCTAAATATTCTGAGAGGATGATAGTCTGATAGGCGTTTTGTATTTTAGGACTTCAGAGAATAATGAGCCCTTAGTTCCAATTAATTGTTGTTAATGCATCACTGTTGCATGTTATATAGTAGTAAGCTCTACTTGGACTATAAAATTAAAATTTCAAAGCTTTTATATATTATATAAACTTTGATATTTTAGTACTTGTATAATTTTCTGCCATATGTTTACATAGTTGAAGCTACCCATGCTTTTGCCATCTTTTAATAATCACATCAATATATTCAGGAAAATATTTGATTTGTTACCTTAATTTGTTCAGTAAGAGCACTTATGATATAATTGGTCAAATTGAATTCAGCCTAAATAGCATGCTTTTTGTTTGTGTGTGTGTGGGAGAATCTATTTAAGGTCTTTGGGTCACACATAAATAATCAAGCTACAAGTTGAAAAACACTGTTCATTTTTTGTTCAAATTTATAAAAATGAGTCAAATTTGATCTAATTTTCAAGCTTTTTTGTGCTTCAATATGAAATAATATAACTTTGGTATTTAATTTTTGGAATTTGACGGTTTGTTGCAATTTGATTTAAAACATACTCTTCATTAAGGATATCTTTCTTACTACTTTCTAAAATAGCTTTCTAACATAATTATTTTTAGTTAAAAAAAATTGTACTAAAATAAGAAAGTTGTCCCATACAAAGCCTATATTTATGTAGTAAATGTGTGATTTAATGAGCAATGTATCGACTCAATGATAGTTTTGGGGTTTATATGCTAAGAATGCTTAATGATGGGACTTATAGCTTTAACATGATGAAGATGAAATAAATAGACTTATACTCTCTATAGATATGATAGAGCTAACCCTATAATTAATATTTTTTGAATTAGTTTACTGATTTGTACTTGTTAATTTGTGTATATTTGATTTGAGTATGTTAAATTACTAATTTAATTCATTGAGGCTTTGTTTAGTTTTTGTATTTGAATGTTGCTTTAAGAAGCAGGAAGAAAGCCGTCCCAAACAAAGCCTGAATTGGAACTTTTCAAATTGTTGTACAAAAGTACAAATCAGTAAGAGCACTTTTGAAATTGAAATCAAATCATTAATGTTTGATTTGCACCTGAAATCCTATGTAGATCCTTGCTTTGCTGTCGTCAAGAAGATTCCTTGTTCTTTGATTTTCTTTATTGATTTTTTTCCATTATACCAAAGATGTTCCTTGACTTCTTCTGTGGTTTCTTCTACTATTGATTCCTCGATTTCATCTACAACTAGTTATGGCAACATTTATGATATTTGGATTGAGGTGGATTCTACCAATAGCCTTCAATGTTTAAAATCCCCTTATAATTCAATTTAGTTGAATCTATTTTATCTCATTCGTAATATTAAATTGGTTTGGTGTCTTTTAGCTACAATATTGCTCATATCCTCAAGGAAGGTAACTTGTATGTTGATTGGCTAATTATGGTTGTACTATGGACTATCTTATAGATTTATCTTATTCTAGCCTACCTTTCTACCTGAAAGGTCTTATTCACTTGGATAAAACTATTCTCTTATTTTTGTGTTTAATCTTTTGTGCTGTTTTTTTTTTTACCTGTTAGGCCTTTCTTTTCTTGATTTATTATTATTGTCTATTGATTGTTTGGGTTTCTTTGCTTCTGGTGTTCATTTTTATATTCCTTCTTCAATTTTAGCATTTATTTATGTGTTTCCTCAGGAATTTTTGTGCTAATGTTTGTTCCCTCACTACTGTTGGTTGTGTTTGTCATTGAGCTGGTTGTGATGTCTAAAATCTTTGGGTGATTTAGTTCATGCCTATTTTTTGCTCATCAAATCGTTTTATGGCCGCTCGTGGTGTTTTTGTTTTTATGTGTATTAATAATTAAAAGGTTGTTTGGTGGTGGATTTTTCTATTGACCTTATGGTTTTGTTGGTTTGTTGGTTCTGAGTTTTAGTTTTTTTTAGCTATTATGGTGGCCTTATTATGATGTGGCTGGATGGTTATGGTGATTGATGGAGGGTTCAGTGCTATATTTGCTATTTGGCTGCAGTGATTTTTATATCCTATTGTTTCCTTGTTTGGTTTGATCATTACTCTCTTTATTGTCTATTATAGTGGTAGGGTTGGTTTTTAAAAAGATTTGAGTGGCATTTTTGTATTCTCCATTATCGCCTTAATTCTACATTTAGTCTGAGCTAGCTTTGTCCTACTGATTCCTTCTATCTCGATCTAGCCATTTATGCATCATTTTGGTTATGTACTCTAATTTGGTTTGGAATTATAATATTTTTTATCTTTGTTATGTTATAATCTTCCTGTTATGTTGGCTGTGGGTGGGTTTGATGCAATTTCTCTTTCTTCCAAACTTCTACATTCACAACATTTCACATATTGTAGCAAAGCTAAAAAAAAGCATAATTTCTGATAAGCAAAAAATGATATTGTTTTTACCTTTTGTTTTAAGTTGGGATGGTTGCTGGCCTAAATTTTGCATCTTTCAACTATTTACAGAAGCAGTCCAGGTTTTTTTTTTCATTGTTGCAGTCAGGCAATAATTGGTGAAGTTTTGCTGCATAAAATGTCATGAACGACCCTAACTTTATTCTAGTAAGTGCAAATGGTGTTCTAAACCAACAATGCGTTGCTATAATATTATGAAATAATCATATTTCTAATCTTTTTTATGCTTTGAAAAAGTGATGGATATATGACTTCATAAGTAGCTCTTTGAGGCTTGCAATTTAGATATTGGGAAGCATAAATGTGAACTATCTATACTAATGAGCAATCTAAACTTGTAATGATGAATACTTTTATCTAGATTTTTTGCCTAATTATGTGATTTTTATATTTGAAACCTCTATTATTCCAATCATTTAGCAATGTGGATACTTGGGATCAAATCATAAATTACTTGAGTCGTTCATTACCTTAGAAACTAGAATTTTTTAAACATGTGATATAATGTACAGTTATATATCTGATAGTTTACGAACACCGCCAATGTTAATGCAATGTTTTTCTTCATCATGGTAGTTTGCGAACACCCCCAATCAGTTTTTCTCACTCATACAGAGTTCATGGTCATTATTGTTTTATTAAGATAATTGCTGTGATTACAGACATGTGAAGCAGCAGCACAACTCAGAACTACTGGGAAGGTTACTGTGAGGGAAATAACATTGAAGAAGATTGGTACTAAACACAGAAAGTATGGTGTACTTTATGAACATTTCCAGGTATTACCACCATGGATACAATCTCCAAACTACAATATTTTGCTACTCATATGTGTAGTACTTTATTTGTGCTTACATCTTACAAGATTTGCATTGCTGGAGATGATAAAAGATGGCGTTCTTGATATGTGAAACACAGAGATGAAGACTGGAGCTATAAAGGAGGAGACGAACTCGATTCCTTAAGAACTCAATTGGTTTTTTAATTCTTGCATCATGCTGTCAAGCAGCATGCAAGTTCCTACATTTTGTAAACATTACGATTTTATGATTAATGATGTCTAAGATTGTATTTTTTGTATTAATTGATGGATGTATTTGTAAAAGTATATGAATGAATATAATTTTTATTTTCTACTAGCAAATTATTGACAATGATACTCATGAATAAATATAATTTTTTGGATTCTATGCTTTTTATTATTATTGCCTCAAGCTAATAAAATTGGTATTATTTTTTTATTATGTAATTTATCTAAGTAATTGCAATATAATGGAGTGATGGATTTATCTTAGTTGTTATAGACAAGGCATAATAAATGGATAATAATTTTATTTACTAAATATCACAAATTTGTTATCCATAAATATATATCAACACATCAAGAAATTAAAGGGGCATGTGATTTTTTTGGTTGATCATTTTGCTACCAATTTTTATTTTGGTCACTATAGGTAAAATGTAATAAACAAAATTAATTATTAAAATTATTAAATAGCATCCAAATAAATATTCATTAGGGTCCAAAAAAATGGTCGCTAATATTTTCAATTTTAGTGACCAGTACTAATTAGTAGTCGTTAATTTAGCAACAAAAAAAAATATTTTGGCCGCTAAAAGCCTCAGCGACGAGGCTATTGCGACAAATCTGCGACCAAAAAATTTTTGGTCGCTATTTGCTTTAGCGTCCAAATTATCAAATTTAGAGACCAATTTTTTTGGTCGCTAATTATATATTTTCTTGTAGTGCCTCCAGCAGATACTTACACCGAACAACAATATGTTCAAAATTCTCCACATCTTGACAGCCTCTTGCACATAAGTCATGATTTATAAGCTTCCTTTATTTCAAAAACTCATTTGTAGGAATTGCAAATTTGCTCATCCTCCCCCAAAATAGCTCCACCCGAGAGTTTAACTTTAGCATCCTTAACCATTTGAGAATCCAAAGACTTCCTCAATATCACGATATATGTAAGCTTCATAGGCTTTAGTAGTGATAGTTTTGCCTGTAAGATGGAAAATCTCTTCCATGTAATCAGCTTCAGCATTATTATAGATCGGAACTTGTAAGATTAAAGAGATGAGATCCTCATGGAAGAAATGTTGCAACTCCTCCACATTCCATCTACAATTCATAGTAATGAAGTGATTGAGCATTACATCTTCCAATCCTAAGCAATCAACAATTGTTGGCCAAGCATCCAGACAATTGTCCAACATCCAAATGTCTTTTAGAACATTAATCTTCCTTCCATTGACCACTCTCCATCTTAGTAAATGTTTTAAATATTTAGCACCATCTATTAAAATTTTCCAAGCCATTCAGGATCCTTTTCTATTATCAGCATTTAGCACATTATCACCATATTTAGAAATAATATTGTTTCGATGAAGCAACGAATCTGGATTTTGGATCAGCTGCCAAGACAATCTTGATCTAAGTGGTACAGCTCTACAAACAGCTGAATGAATATTCAGCCCACCAGGTGCTCTCGACTTACAAAGTTCTTCCCATGATATGTAATGCATTCCTCTTTTACCATTTCTTTTATGCCAAATAAACTCTTTACAACATTTGTCAAATTCATGAAGCACTTTCTTTGGAACCAAAGTATGTGTAGATATGAAATTTGGAAGTGATAGAAGAGAAGATTTAGCAAGAATAATCTTACTAGCCATAGAAAGATATTTGCTCCCCCAAGCATTTAGCTTTTATAAAATATTATCCACTAAATAATGAAAATTAGATTTCACTGATCTTCTCAGCATCGTCTTAACACCCAAATAATACATCTCCTTAATAATTTTGAATTTTAGAATCTACATAACCTACTGTTTGTTGGAACGGTTAGCTACCTTGCTAAATAGGATTTATGATTTTGAATTATTTACCTTCAATCCCATCCAAGAACAGAAATCAATTACTATTGGTGGGAAAAATTATGTATCACCACGCAGATTTGATTTTCTCCTATTTTGTAATCGAATACTACATTGAGAATAAAGCACAATCTTGAAAGATTGACACAATATTCTACAATGGATTCAATATCAAAATAGGGTTTTAAAAGTTGATATTTCTATAATAAAACATAGTTCAAAGAATAACATATCATCTCAAAAGATGAGCATGAAATTCTATAGAATTTGTTTAAAGATAGAAATACGTTTTTAAAAAAAGTTTATTTATTCTTTTATTTAGATATGGCAAAAAGAATATTATATCATCTTAAAAGACGAACATAACATTCTTCAAGATATCCAAAAGCGAGAATGAGTTTTATAAAATTCACCATTTCTAAAGTTGAATATAATAATTATAATATTATATTATCTGAAAAGATAATAATAACATTCTACAAGTCTATTCAAAATTAGAAATGAGGTTTTTTAAAAAATATCTACGTTCCCAAAGATTCTTCCCTTGTTTTATACGAATAAAACAAGGTTTATTTTAGTCTGGGGTTCTCAAATCCCTATAGAGGCAAGCCCCTATAGTTAATTACATCCTAGGAGGGATATTCCTAAGAAAACTCTAGATTAAAGTAGTGATTTCATACCCTTTTGACTATAAAGTAGAAGGCAAGGAACATAAATAAAGAGTTTTCAAGGAGAAAGCTCAATGTTGAACATTTATTAGCGAGTCAAAAGAGGAAAAGTAGGAGCCGGATTCTAAGAAGCTCAGAGGCAACCTCAGTCTATCCTATGTTGGGCTTTACATTTTAAGAGAGAAATTTCATATTTAAGTTGACATTTTATTAGAAATTTAGGATTATATTCCCAAAGGGCAAGGACTTAAGATATAAAAAGAATCTGCCTCAGAACCTAAATCTAATTTGGGTACTATAAAATAGTGACCTGAACCTAACTAATGAAGTGCAAATCTAGACTTATCCCGGCCTGGATTGGGGAGCCAGCTAACCACCTAGGCGATTTAAAATCATGTGTCCAGTCTCTTATAAAAGATGGGTAGGGATGTTTATTTAAGTTTTAAGGAATTGGAGGCCGACATCTAAGGCAGATCATAATTGGCCCCTCAACTTATGTAGGGTGAAAAATGTCTAGAAATGCAATTCATATTTTAGACTCTTTTTAATTTGTATCTAATGCAATACATGCTAATTGACTCGAATGCATAAAAAAAAGGAATATGAAGCAATTTTAAAATTAGGCTTAGAAAATAGGTTTTTCCCTAGAGATTGCACAACTTCCCCTTGACAGAACTGTACCCTCATAGGTCAAGTGGTCTGCCAGAACCCGCAGGCGGAGAGGTGCCTAACAAGGAAGAGAAAGTATTAATATGCTTATGCTGACTCTCGACGGTCCCGAGCTTACTTCTTAGATCGTTAGAGTTACTATGTGAGCCTAAAAATTTTTATTTAAAATTACAAGTAGAAGAATTTTAAGCGTAGCCTTACGAAAAAAATCTCTCCAATTCGAATTCAGGCTAAAACAAAACACGACATGCAGTGCCCTAAAAAAAGCTACTGCACAAATAATGTAAACAAACAAATTAAATAATCTAAAATTATAATATCCAATGTCCAATGTCCATATTACACCCAAAATTTGCAGAAAAGTAAAGTGGTCGGGCACCACTAACAACAAACCCGGATTCTAATCCTAAGAATGACGCAAGTGATTTTTTGAACTGGGGTATACTCTTTCTTGAATCTTTATTTCTTCATCTTCTTCCTTCAACCTTCTTGTTATGTCTTTTCTTCTTCTACGAGTTTCTCAGGTCCGCCGGGTTCTGGATATCAAAATGAAAAGAAACTCATCCCTAAGATGGGTATTTTCTTTTCTATTTGGATATTGAATCATCCTAATTTGGCTTTCCAAATAAAAGAGAATAATCCTTTAAAGTATATTCTCCATTCTTTAGATTCCAAATTGGGTGTGATATCCCGCTTTCAAAAATCACTTTCACATTTATTGACTTTTCAAACATATTTACATTTACATTACATTTCATAGAAAGAAAATAAAAATCTAGACCACCTGCAGGGTTATCCTTAGCAGTTTATAGTAAAAATCATCTCAAGCAGTTATATATTTGTATTTAAATTAAATCAACTAGCCACACTTGGCCACACTTTTTTTCATTTGGGGCTAAGCAGCTGAAGCACCTGTAGCATTTTATAAAATTATTTATTAATTAGCCCCCTTTTTTTTGCCCTGCATGAGTGTGGCCACTTGCAGAAAATTCTGTTAAAAACTAGATCGCTCCTAACCTATGGGTAATCTAATCTTCAATCAAATCACATCATAGAGTGCAGTAAAAGTAAGTAAACAAACACACCAACAATTTTACAACCAACATGTAGTGAAAACTGAGAAAGCCCGTTACAATGTAATAAGGAAATAAACATCGTCCTAACCTAGAACTAGAGTCGGTTGTCCTAGCAAACAAATCTAAGTGTGTGTAGTAAGCTGTGAGGTTTTGATATATCCTAGGTCAATTATTGGCTAAAGTTTTCTAATTGATTGAATTTTAATTTAAAAATATTTACTAATCCTAAGGTGAAGTGTCACTAAGTTTTCTATGTTATATATATCTATCCTAAAATGTGCATGCATCCTAAGTCTAAATTTTCTAAGACCCAATCCTTAATTTTTGTCCTTAAGTGTAACTACTGTTGTATAGGGTGAAATTTTTGTTATTACTAACCCTTAGGACTTTGCGCGTGTGTAAAAGGGGTTTAAGGATCTAAAAGCAAATAAAAGTAAACCTAATAAAATTGAAGTTACTACAGGGACCTAAAAGGGAAGGGTTTATGCAAACCACATCAAGGGGCCCCTAAAAGTTTTCTATGTTTAGAATACTCACAATCAGCGGGGGCTATGACCCGGTAGTTCCGCCCGTAGCACCTCTACCCGGTTGGATAGAGGCGACTGACGTCATTAGCTCCTTGTACTTTTGTTCCCTCGACCGATACCGTTCCTCGCAATTTATGCCAATAAAGAAAAGAAAACAGGGAATTAGAAAACACATTTAATAATTAATAATAAAATAATTGAAATTTACTAAAAATAATGACGTACCTTTCTTCGGGCTTGGACACCAGTTCTGTTGACTTTACTTTTGAACTTTTCACCTTTGAACTCATATTGTATACTTTATAATCTTTCAACATATATCTCGAGACATAAGAAAGGGAAAATAGAAGAAGGAGAAAAAGAGAGAGAGGCTTTACTTTTTAACAATTTCACCCAAAACTATCAATCTCTATCACAAACAATTTTGTTTTTTAACAAAAACTTAAGAAAATCACTCTCCAACAATTCCACTTTTCATTTCTTATTTTCAAGACTCACACATTTTACACTTTCAAAAACTCCCCAAAAGATATGCATTTTTACTTTAAAGGAAAACGCACTTTTCCAATATCACACACTTTTACCTTTAAAACATATACTTTCATTTTTTGGAAATCCAAAATTTACTTTCTAAACCCTACACACTTTTACCTTTGGAAACTCCATAAATACCCCTTTCAAAACATACACCTTTTAAAACATTTTACTCTAAAAGTCAAATACAAATCACTTATCAAAATAAAATAAAACTTTTCACCTTTCAAAACTACAAAATTCATTCCTCAAACTACACATATACTTTTTACTTTTTCCCTAAAATTTCTATCTTTTCCTTCTTCTAACGACAACTTTCTTCTTAACATGAAAGCAACACAAAGTTCCACAATTCCCTTTCCCAAAACACCACACAAGATAATACTGAATACCTTACAAATCTCCATTTTACTCAAAGGAAACTTCTTAAATGTCTTACATTTCAACTTGAAGACAAATTATAACGACAAGTTTCACTCATGTAACAAAAGAAAAATGCTTATAAAAGGATTTGCAAAGAAAAATATCTTGTAGCATAAGAATAAACTTTAAAGATTCATAAAATTATTATTATTTTTATTTATTTATTATTATTATTATTTATAAATAGAATACAATAACTAATAATACTAAAAATTAAATGACAATCCTAATCCGAAATAGCCACAATAAATAGCAAGGATAAAAGATTTGCAGATATGATAAACAAAATCATATGCTAAGGAATGACAAAACTCAGTATATATAGGGAAAATCCAACAATATCGAAATTGATAGAGTAAAGGAAAACCCGCGACAGTTCATACAAATTACTTCAAATTTTTATCAAATGAGATATGTTAAATTTTCATATTTATAGCATACATTCACAAAACTAAAATCTCATATGCTTATGACAAATTTTGCATTTGATATTGATTCAAAAATAGTCTTTATCAAAGAGAAAAGTATTTCTAAGCAAGAAAACCATTGATGCAAAGTTATTCTACCATTTCAAAATATTTCATATGCCAAATCTCTACTCTTTTCTTTAAGATATAACAATAAAATCTTAAGGTATGAAATCAACATTAATATTTCCTCTTTAGATAATCATTTCCCATATCATTCACTTCCCTTAATCAACAAAGAAGAATATAGATGAGGATGTAGAAGAGAGAGATCAAGAAGAAGAAAATTTACCACTTTTTGTTACCTTTGATCGAACAAATCGCATCAGAGAGGGATTCGTTCGGGGTCCCTAGGGATGGCGACGGACTTGCGAATCTTTCGAACAGGAGAGGGAGTTCGGGATTTCTGTGTGAGAGAGAGGCTTCGAGTTTCTGTGTGAGAGGGAGGCTTCGAGTTTCTGTGTGAGAGGGAGGCTTCAGGTATGTGTCATGTATTAGAGGATGAGGGGCGATTTTTTTTTTTTTTTTGTCATAAGAGATCATGAGATGGTGGTTTTTTGTCATGAGAGATCAGGATATGGTGGTTTGTGAGAGAGAGAGAGATCATGGGAGAGAGAGATCAGGGGAGAGAGATTATGGGAGAGAGATCATGGGAGAGAGAGAGTGGGTGGTTATGGGTTGTGCTGAACCCTTTGACTGTGGACCGTTCGTTGGACATTTTAAGGCCTTAATGATTTTGGAATTCCGTGATCTTGGGCTCATTGGATTTTTCTCGTCGAGCCGTTCGATTCGAGTATAAGCTCGTCAAAATCGGAGACCGTTTGATAACTCAAATTGCGGTTTGAACCTTCCAACAGCGCTTTGAGCCCTTGATTCGGACTCATTTGGGCTCAGATTGGGTTGATCTTGGTGTCGTTGGGTTTGTATTCCTGAGACGCTCAGTTCGATTATAAGTTTACTGAAATCGGAGTTCGGATGGTTTCCGAATTAATTTTTGAAGTTTCCAAACTTGATTTTGCATCGAGATTCGTGCCCGATTAAGATAATTTTTTACGATGTATCAATTATTATTATATATATACTTGTGACGAGTCAAAATGGGTTAATCGGAGCCATTGAAATCCAATTCAATTTGAGTTAATTTGATTGGTGAGTTATTTTAAGCCCAATGATATATCAATTTGATCAAAATCGAATTAGATTATATTAAATTGAGTCAATTGACATCGACGAATCATAAAGCGGGATTGATTTGAGTTCGTTTGGAGTTGAATTAAAATTGGATTGATTTGATTTTGATTCGAGTTGTGTGATAGGTTCGAGTCGATGCTACGTCATTAGGTGTCCACCTAAGGGAAATCATGCGGGTGCGACATCTACACTAGGCTACGAAAACCTAGGTACTAGAGTCGATTCCAGGGAAATTAACCTCGAATAATGAGGTCAACAACTATATTCTTCAATATTTTCACTAGATTTTTAGAGGCTTGAGAAAAATAAGGACATCATCGGCATATAGAAGATGGGTAATCCTTTGAGCTCTAGGAGAGATTTGAATTCCCAAATCTTGTCCTCTTTATGTAATAACATGTGAGAAATGTTGATAACAAATGATAAAAATATAAGGAGATAATGGGCATCCTTGATGAAATCCATTCTCTGCCTTAATCCAGTTAGATACTTTCCCATTTAAAATAAAAGAGAATCTAACATTCCTAACACATTCCATAATAAGCAATGAAATCTTCAAGGGGAATCCAAACACATTCAAGACTTGATACAAAGTCTCCCAACTCATGCTATCATAAGCTTGCTCCATATCAAGCTTAATCGCCATCATGCCTTTTTTATTTTTTGATATTCTAAATTTATGGAAAACCTCATGAGCTAACAAGTAATGGTCAGACATTGATCCTCCAAGAAGGAATGCAACTTGTTCTTCAGAAATACATCTAGTAATACTACCTTTCAATCTATTCAAAATCATAATTGCCACAAGCTTATAAGTAGTTTGACACAAACTTATAGGCCTATAATTAGATGGAACAGTCGGATTACTTTTTATAGGAATTAATACAATTAATGTTTCTTTCTATTTAGCATGCATAAAACCAGTTTTGAAAAAACTGTCAATTTCTTTCCAAGTTTCACCTTCCACAAATTTCCAATAGAATTTGAAAAAGGATGTAGTAATACCATCTAATCCAGGAGATTTATTATTACTTTGTTGAAAAACATCATTGATAAGCTCCTCTTTAGTGAAATCAGCATTCATAACATCAGCATCAGCTTGAGAAATTTATAAATTTTCTAGACTTAAGGGCCAACCCGATATCTTACACTCTCAAGCAGTCCACTTTTTCTCAAAAAAGTTATGAAAAACTACTTCAATGTGTTCAAAATCCTCTAAAAGGTTGTTATTATCATCTTTGATTTGCCGAATAAGATTATTATTCTTCTTAGCAGAAGAAAAGTTATAAAAAAAATTTGGAATTAACATCACCTTCTTCATGCCATCTAATTTTAGCTATTTGGTTCCACCAAGTAGATAGTCTCCCCAATGTACCATTCAGCTCATGTACCTTGCTTCTAAGGAGTTTAAGTTTGTCCACCGTGAGCCCATCTTCTATGTATTCCTCAATCTGTAGATCTAGAATTTCCCTTTTCAGATCAATCTTTAGTAAATTCAACTCTCTGCATTTGTTTTTATTCAAGAAATATAAAGCATTCAAAGTTCTTCTTAGCTTCATCTATAAAACTTCAGCATGATTACCAAAGTCTAATTTTCTTTAAGCCTTCAAGACAATATTCCAAGCTGCAGGATATGACTTTCAAGTATCTTCAAATCTAATAAATTTATATTTTTGATTTTGATGCTCAACCACATTGAGGGAAATAGGACTATGATCTAATGCTACCCTTGGCAAATGCCGAACCTTTTCCATTGGAATTTTTTGGAAAGCAGTAGAATTTAATAAGCATCTATCCAACATCTCCCAAATCCTTGAAGCGCCTTCTTTATTATTACACCAAGTGAAACATGGCCCAACAAATCCAATATCATGGAAAGCATTGTTTGTCAAAAACATCTTCATCTCCTTAGGTCCATTAGAAAAATGGATCCTCGCCCCCCCCCCCCCCCCCCCCTGTCCCTCTTATCTTCCTTAGATAGAATATAATTAAAATCACCTCCAATAATAGAAGGTGTATCTCAATGCATACATTTTTCAAGAGTTTCCCATAAGCTTCTTCGGGTATGCACATCTTTACCTCCATAAACAATAGCTACATTCCAAGTGCCCAATAAATCGCTGTTAAGAACTCCTATTACTACTTGAGAAGAATGTTCAATAACTTCAAAGGAAGCAACATTCTTATTCCAACGAATCAGGATTCCACCTGAGGTTCCATTAGCAAGATGGTGAAAAAACTCCCAATCGCTTCCAATGAGAAGATTAACATCATTTCTATTCATACAAGACATCTTAGTCTCAGATAGACAAACAAAAAACCCCTCATTGTCCTTCACTATCTATCTAAGATATAGAGAGGCCTCCCTCTTTTTAGCCCCCCTATAATTCAAAAGATAAATGAAGACATTAAAAAATAATAGGGGAATACTCCCCCATCATCTTGTTACTCTTACTTTCCCCTCTTCTCTTCCTATGAGTAGCTTCAACTGGTCCCAATGATTTTAATTCCTTAGCCAATTTGACTTTACCTGAAGTTGTCAAAGAATACTCTTGATCTCCTTTGCCATGTAACTCTTCAGAAGAGACTAATTGAATTTTTCCTCGTACCATAACATTTTCAATAAAGTCTTCATTGTGATCGTTAGATTTGTTTTTATCCTTTGTATCAACAACTTCAAAAACTTCTCCTTCCTCATGATCTTCCTCCAGAATCTAAAATTTGTTATTGATACAAATATCAGTTGGACTCTCATGTTCTCGGACCTTTTCAACAATAACAGTGTCCTCATAGTGAGCTTGCATTCCAGATTTTTCCTGCAGCTTCTCTGGGTTATTTGAATCAATTTGAATTTCCTGCAACATTTCATCCTGAGCCCGGACCAAATTACCAATAGGTTTATAAATCTGCTTATGCTGCAATGTTAATCCTGCATTCTTCCTCAAATTCCTGAATCTTCTATTTCTGAATTTAGATGAATCAAAGGGTCGTATTCATCATTCTCTTGGTGCTTTAAAACATCTTCAACAGGAATACTTTCATACTTCTTCACTTCCCTTGTTTCAGTCACATTTTTCTCCTTAATAAGCATAGATTTAAGTCAAGGACATATGATTTACTATGTCCAACTCTCCCATAATGATAACAAAGAGAAATCAACTTCTTATATTCAACTTTTTGAAATGTCCTTCCTTGAATTCCTCAATCCACACTTCCTTAGGTAGTTTATTTTCAAAGTCAATACAAACACAAAAACATGCATATTCTCTTTTCCCCCATTTAAAGGAGTTCCCATTAAAGAACATAGGAATTTCAATCACAGAAGAAATTCTAGAAATATTCTCCTTGTTGAAACTCGCTAAATATGAATTAGGTTGTTAGACCTAAGCTTATATCACAGCAGCTAACCAAGAGGGGGGGAGGGGGGGGGTGAATTGGTTAACTTAAAAATTTTCCCTCTTAACTTTTAAACTGATATAAAAACCTTTTTTAATGAAAAATTTTCAAAATGATTTTTCAATCACAAATTAAACACATAACAGTAAAGTAAAAAAGAAGTGGAAAAATAAAAAGACACAAGATTTATATTGGTTAGGTCAAACACGACCTATATCCACTCTCTGGAGGCACCCTCCGAGTATTGCACTAATACCACTAGTGTCTCTCCTTTTTCCCCGAAAGCAAGGCGGAGAAGCTTTCACAAAACTCTCTTCCACCACTACCTGGTGCGGCAGAGAATCGTTGGCTGTTCACACTCTCCAAGTTTGGGCAGAGAACCCTTCATCCTTTCACACTTACTAAGTGTGGGTAGAGAACCCTTCATCCTTTCACACTCTCCAAGTGTGGGAAGAAAACCCTTCGTCATTTCACACTCACCAAGTGTTGGCAGAAAATCGAATCTCCTTGAAAGATCTTCTCAAGAGAAATCTAAAAGGATAAGAGAAAAGAGTGAATTAATCACAAACCATAAAGTTGAGATCCTTACCTTTGAGTAACAAGTAAATCCTTCACGCTCCAGTAGTAAGATCTCACCTTCAAACACTCTCTTTCACTCTCTCTTCTTCAATCTCCCTTAAGTTTGCACAAAGACTTATTGATAAAAAAATTGCAAGACAGACTTATTTGGACCTTTTATATGAAAGACACAAAAAACCATTCAAAAACTACAATTATTCAAATCTGTGCCTTATTGATCGTCCCGTACAATCTTAATTCATACGGACAAACAGTTTAACTACTGCTGTGTACAAACTAAAAGTGAACTGGTAGAATTTCACTTCGTACCCAATCATCCTTCCGTATGAACTATGTTTGTTTAGTATGAACAATTATTTCCATAATTCATTTTATACAAAAACTAAATGACTCTTACATTTCTAGAACATAGAAGATCATTCTGGGATGAACTATAATTTTCATTTGGACGACCTTATCTAGAGAGCATCATCCTGGGACATATGCAAATATCGTGCAAACGACTCTGTCTAGAAAGCATCATCTTGAGATGAGCATAATTATCGTCGGGATGAAGGCATCCAGAGAGCATCATCCTAGGATGCACATAAAATATTGTGTAAACAAATGCGTCCAGAGAGCATCATCCTAAGATGATCTTGATATATTGTCTAGACGAACAGTGTGAAACATGAGTTCATAGGACATCGTCCAGGGATGAAAGGGACACTTCGTCTGGACAAACAGTTCAAAGTGAGAATCTAGAGGATATCATCCAAGGACGAATGGGATACTTCGTCTGGACGATCAAGACTTAGAAAAATTTTCTCACTTTCTGTTTGTTACATTGCTCTCCAAGGGGTAAAACTGACCTGATCGTCCAGTACGAACATGGTTCATCCCATACGATTAGTATTAGAAAACTTTGACTTTTTAAAGATCTCCCCCAGTGTGTGTGTGTGTGTGCTAGGTTATTCAATTACACTTACACTCTCTCATACTCAATAAAGTGAAAAACACATACTTCAATTTATAAACTATCTTATGCTGCATTTGATTTGAAGTCTTCATTATTCTGGAGTACGATTATCCTAAAATGCTAGTCCACACAAGAGCAAAAATAATTCTTCCAAAAAATGTTAGAAGAAAATAATAATTAGAATAATAATATTTAAAATCATCAAAACTGTACAAGTTGCAAGAATGTAAAACATGTAAAAGCTAAGTAGCAACTCTCTTAACAATCTCCCCTTTTTGATGATGGCAAAATAATTATTGTTTATATATTTTTCAAATTTCTAAGTATCTCCTAAACTCTCCCTGAATTAATAAGCATGTGAGAATAAGGGGCATTTGAACATAAAAAAAATTGTTTTATTTTTTATTTTTAATGCACACCACAATCACTCAAACATAAAGCACAATAACCAACGATAAAACAAATGCACGAATGATAAAACAAATGATAAAATAATTCCAACAAAAATGATAGTTACTAACAAAACATACAAAATAACATTTCTCCCCTTTATTTACAACAACAAAAATTGAAGAAGAAAAAGAACAATGCAGAAATGATAGAAGTCATATGAAAAATACTTGAATAATTGATCTTTGAAAGAGATTAAGATATATTAACAAATAAAATTAAAATATCATTAGAGAAATATAAGGATTTAAATGATTTAAGAAGAGATATAACATTTTCAAGGAAAAAATATCAGAATCATGAATCAATTTAGACAATAAGATAAACAAAATTATTACAAAGTAGATGAATATAAAATTTTTATATTTCAAATTTCAATATTAAATAAAAATCATACCAAAGATTAATTTGAATTGAAAAATTAAAATATTAGAGAAAGAATCAAATACAACTTGTGGTGCTTTGCGCATCTTTTCATTATTTGTGGCACATTTTTAATACATCTTTTGAATTTTTTGGGCTAATTTTGTGCCTCATTTTCAATTTGCGAACCATTGTGCATTATTTGATATTATGTACATTTGTACATTTTTAAGAATAGTCTTGATCTTTCCAAAATCAATAATTTTAAATTTTAAATTTCTTTAAGTACAACAATATTTATATTGATAAGAGAAATATAAAAATAAGAAAACATCATAATTGCAATGATAGTATAAAAATTTTGTTAGTCTAACAAGAGACATGAGATTGACATTCTTAACTAGATCAAGCTATAATCACAACTTAAATTTTTTGAAAAAATAAATTTTATAATTAATTCAATTTTATGTTTCAATTCAAGATATATCACTTTTAAGATCAAAAATTTGAAGAAAGATCATATAGCCTAACATATATTTCTGAAATGAAATAAAAAATAGTAGAATAAAACATGATAACTTTTATTGATATCATTGATATAAGATCATATATTGAGCAAAATGATATCAATACACTGACATATGAAAAACACATAAAAACACAAGACTAACTAACACAAAATACAGCATAAAAATATAACTGCAAACATCACATCACATCATATTTAGAAGAGAAAATCATAAAAAAATTATAGTTATCACTCAAATGGGGGATGATCTAGAGGAGGTTGCTGGTTGTAGAAGTTAAAATAGTTACTCATCATAGCCATCATAAAAAAAGTATAGTTATACCATCCATTTGCTCTCTCATCCAACTCATATCCTGCTGGTACTGTGCATCCTGCTGTTGTAGATGAGTTTCAATTTGATCAAAGCATTGATCAAAATGAGTCTCAAGGCGATCAAACTTGTGAATCAAATCTTGAACATTTGGTTCAGCAGCAGGTGCAGGTGCATCTCTTCTCCTTTCCTCCTAAGAATCACTACTTATCACTTGCTGTTCTTTATTAAAAATTGCTCGGAAAGATTCATCATTGTAATAGAGAGGCTCCTCTAGATTTTGAACTGGATTGACTAGGTCATATTTCTTCTCCAAAATGTCGGTTACAAGGTGTCCTAAGGCTATATTTTTTTTTAGGAGAGAAATGGCAAATCTCAAAAAGTTCATAAATGTAGTCAATGATCAGTTGGGCTTCATCTATAGGCTGACTAGTCATAATAAGATAAGTCATTATGGAAAGAAGTGGTGTGATATTCACTATATCACTAGCTTTAGGAATAATGAAAGTATGAAGAACATGTTGTATGATTCAGGCATTTTGATTAAAAGTGGCTACCTTAGGCAAATGGTCTACTCCTCTACATCTTTTAATCACTTGATTTATTAGCGTCCATCCAAAGTTGGTGGAAGAGGTCAAAGTGTGATCTCTAATCCCTTGAGTCATTAAGTTCAGAAAAATATCTAAGTAATCTTTAGTGATCTCTACCTTTTTCTTAAAAACATAAGACTTAATAACAGATTGGTCAGAGTTAAAGGATATATTGGCAAAAAGGTAGTGGAAGATCTCCTTGTTGTAGAGATGGATCAGAGTGAGAATAAGGCCAAACTGGGTGGAAGCAAAAGGTGCATTACCTTGAAAGTGAGTTCCTCTTGGGGAAGGACTCTAGAGGGAGTGATTTTGGCATATGCGAACCTAGGAAATGACTCCTCATTTGCTTTGGATAAGAAGTTTTCTCCTGATTTTCTAGGGGGTCCCTTAGCAATTACCTTTTGCCTTTTGCTTGAACTAGCCATGGAGAAGATTTAGGGGAATAGATGTTTGAAAGTGATTTTTTAGGGATAATATTTGAGTTATAAACCATTCAATTTAAAGAAAATATGAACTTTCGTACAGACAAAAAGAGGTTCATCTCGTACGATTTAGATTTTGTATGTATAAAATGAAATTTTGTATGTATAAACGAATGAGTCCAAAATTGAAATGACTTTTGATGAACATGTAAGTTACGAGGCATCCTTTCATACAGACTTTTGACCAAGACGATTGTATAGACGAACAGGTGTTCGTCCAGGATGATCAGTTATTAAAGATCAATTTTATGACAGTTTGAATCATCCCCTATATTGAATTACCACGTGTTTGTATGTACAAACTAAAGTTCATACGTACGATTAGAAATAAAGAAGTTGATCTTATCTGTAAAATCATCCACATACGTACATGTGATTGAAAAACACATCGTCCAGACTATCATGTTGATCGTACAGACGAATAGCGATATGAAAAATTGAGAAACTCTATGTAAACCGTTTAAAATGACAGTTAATAAGCTATTTGCTTCATCCCGTATGAAATGAATTTCGTACAGATGAATTTCATACTTATAAGATTTCAAAACAACACTCAAAATTATCAATCTAGATATAAGACAACATAAAATAAAACAGATAGAAGTGCGCATAAACAAACACAAACAAAATACTAAAAAATACAGAAAAATACAAAATCAAAAGACACACAACACAAGTATAAACACGCATCAATGTTGCAGAGACTTATATTTAAGATTTCAAATTAATCACACCAAGGCTTATTCTTAATGTACTAAAGGTATCAAAGGCTAGTGATTTTATAAAAATGTCTGCAAGTTGATTTTCTGTTGTAACATGAATGAGCTCAATTTCTCTTTTCGATACATGACCCCTTATGAAATGATGCCTGATGTCTATATGTTTGGTTATTAAATGTTGAATAGGATTTTTAGAAACGTAAATAGCATTAGTGTTATCACAATAAATGGGAAAAGTTCCTATGGTTAATACTAAATTAATCAACTATTGTTTTAACCAAAGTACTTGTGCCACACAACTTCCTAATGCAATGCATTCAGCTTCAGCAGTAGCTAGGACTACTGAATTTTATTTTATACTGGACCATGAGACTAAAGAATTTTCAATGAATTAATATGTTCTAGAACTGCTCTTTCTATCAACCCTATAACCTGCAAAATATGAATCTGAATATCTAATAATTTCAAATGAAGAGCTAAACTTAGGATACAAAATTCCTAAGTTCTGAGTTCCCAACAGATACCTTAAAATCCTTTTCACTGCTGTCAAATATGATTCTTTTGGATCTGATTGAAATCTAGCACTTAAATATACACTAAATATGATATCAAGTCAGCTAGATATCAAGTAAAGAAAATATCCAATTATCCTTCTAAATTTCTTTTGATCAATATATTTTCCCTTAGGGTCCTTATCCAACTGAACTAAGGAATTCATAGGTGTACTAACAGGTTTAGCATTGTCCATTTCATACTTTTTGAGGATATCCTTAACATATTTTGACTGACTAAGAAATGTACCTTCCTCAATTTTCTTAATGTTAAAGCCTAGAAAGTAACTCAAATCTCTCATTAGACTCATCTTAAATTCACTACTCATTGATTTAGAAAAATCATCACAAAAATTTTTATTTGAAGATTGAAAGATGATATCATCAACATAAATTTATACAATGAGTATATCCTCTCCCAATTTCTTAAAAAAAAGAGTTATGTCTACACTTCCTTTTTCAAAAGATCTCTCAAGTAGGAAAGTGCTCAACCTCTCATACCAAGCCCTAGGTGCCTGTCTCAATCCATATAATGTCATTTTAAATTTGAAAAAATAATTTGGGTATTTAGAATTTTCAATGCCTGGAGATTATTCTACAAAAATATCATCTTGAATAACCCCATTTAAAAAGGAACTTTTAACATCTATTTGATACAGTTTAAATCCTTTAAAATAGGCAAAGGATAATAAAACCCTAATTGCTTCAAGTCTCGCTACATGGGCAAAATCGCCTCAAAATCAATCCCTTCAATCTAATAATACCCCTTAGCTACTAATATGGCCTTATTTCTAATGACTACTCCTGAGTCATTCATTTTATTTTTGAATACCCACTTAGTTCCAACTACACTTTAAGTATTTGGCCTTGTAGTTAATTCTCAAATTTCATTTCTTATAAATTGATTTAATTCTTCTTGCATAGCCAAAATTCAAAATTCATCCAAAAGTGCTTGATCATTTGTGAGTTCTATGGTTGAAATAAAGGCTGAATGATTGACTTCTTTATTTAGTCCATGCCTTGTCCTAACACCCTCACTAGGTTCTTTTATAATAAATTCCTTTGGGTGGTTTTTAGAATATCTCAAATCTGTAGGCACTGGGTTTTCTATCTCTAAATTTTCTTCTAAATTTATTTTATCAATCTTTTGGGAGTTAATCTCTATCTCATCCTCTCCAAGAATTGGCTCTTCCAAACTTCCTTTTTCATCAAATACAACATGTATGGTCTCGTCAATTACCAAAGTTCTTTTATTAAATACTCTATAAGATTTTCTAACACTTGAGTATCCTATAAAAATTCCTTTATCTGATTTTGGATCAAATTTTTCTAAGGCAGATTTTTCATTATTATGAATGAACACCTTACATCCAAAGACATGCAAATGTGACAAATTTGGTTTTCTCCCTTGTAATAACTCATAGGATATTTTATTTAAGTTTGATCTCACATTCACCCTATTCAGAACATAATATGTTGTGCTAACCGCCTCAATCCAAAAATATTTAGAAAGTGAATATTCTACCAACAAGACTCGAGCGGCTTCTATTAATGTTTTGTTCTTCCTTTCGACTATCCCATTGCGCTGAGGGGTTCTAGGTGCAAAAAAATTATGATTAATTATTTTCTCCTTAAAAAAATCCTCAAATTTTTCATTCTGAAATTCTCCTCAATGATCACTTTGAATAGTCATAATTTCACATCCTAGTTTTCTTTAAATCCAAGTTGAAATTTTTTTAAATTCATCAAATGATTCACTTTATGATAAAAAAATTTAACCCAAGTGAATCTAGAATAATCATTCACAATTATAAATCCATATACCTTTCCTCTTAGACTTACAGTTCCAATTGGTCCAGAAAGATCCCTATATAAAATCTCCAATGGTTTACTAGTTCTAAGATCCTTATTGGACTGAAAAGAGGACTTCACATGTTTTCCTAATTATCATGCATCACAAAGGTGATTCTTAGTGAAGTCTAGTTTTGGTATACCTCTCACTAAGTTCTTTTGGATAATTCTCCTACGGTTTTTCTTGCTAGAGTGACAAAGTCTCCTATGCCATAGCCATGACTCATTAGAATTAGTTTTCAAACAGAAAGCATCATGAGTTTTTATATAATTTAAATCTAGCATATAAACATTATTTACCCTTATACCATTCAAAACATATTTTCCATTTAGGGTTAATATGCAACTAATAGGAAAAAATTTTATACAGTATCTTTTATCACATAGCTGACTAATACTTAATAAATTATGCTTTAAGCCTTCTACAAGTAGAACATTTTCAATTAAAAAGTTTTTAAGATTTTCAATCATACCTGACCCAACCACCTTCCTTATGGTGTTATTTCTAAGTGTAACCCTATCTCCACTCCTGGCTTCCATGGATATGAATTGTGCAGTATCTCCAGTCATATGCTTTGAGCATCCACTGTCTAGGTACCATATGCTCTCATGAGGCCTTGTGTGAGAGCGATCCTACAAAATTATCAAATGTTAGACCTGGGAACCCAAACAAGTTTGGGTTCGCCTTTTTGCAAGTTATAAATAGATGCATGTATGATATGTCTAGGTTTATGCATCTTAGGTCTCCACACTGTTGACCTCATTTTTGTATGAGGTCACTAAGACCCTTCCAGAATCCAGATCTACTCCTAGACCCTAGGATCCACTCTAGACCTTAAGACTCCTTCCTAGACCTAGACCCTAGGATCTATTCTAGATTTTGAGATCCTTTCCTAGAGCCCGACCTTAGGGTCTATTCTAGACCTTAGGATCCTTCTAGATCTAAGACCTTTAGGCCTATTCTAGAGCCTAGGATTCTTCCATATCCAAGTCCTAGAACTCTTCTAGATCCTAGGATCAATTCATATTCATATCAATCCATACCCTTGACTAACTCAAACCTCAGATCAATCTAAACTCCATTCAATTTAAATTCAAATCAATTCAAACTTCAGACCCCTTCAAACCATGACCCAGTTCAATTGAGAATTCAAACTTCAACTTTGACTTTGATCCTACCCTTGACCTAGCTTTGACCCTATCCATTCATTAACAATCACCACATGATTTTTAATGATTTGGATACTTCAATATTAATTACTCAAGCTTAAAATCCATTCCAAATCTAGAAATCCATACTCAAACCCAAAGCCTTAAGGCATTGTCCTAAAGAACTTTTTTAAAGAATTTTCAAACATTCCAAAACCCAGTCTAATGGCCTCTAATTCAGGGTCTATCACTTACAAAGTGATAAGACATGTCTCTAGAGGCTACCCTCCAATTTTGAGCCCATTCTGAGGTCTCTAACCCCAGAATCTGAATTAAAATCCAAAGGTTGTAAAACCTTCAAATATTTACAGCCTATGCCACTGAACCCAACCCCTTTGAGATTTTGATCTTGGAGCCCTTATCAAAGCCTCCAACCACTTCCCGATTCTTAATTTTAACTCACTAAGCAGTAAACTGCATTTCTTAAATCCATTTTTTGACCCTAGTTGACCAATAGGTCAGAATTGACCAAAATACCCTTATGGGATTTCAAATGGCCATTTCAAATCAAATCAATTCCAAACTCTTCGAAACCACTTCCAATGAATTCCAAATGTCAAATTCAATGTGTTGAACTCAAACCCAGACCTTGGGTCAACCTGGTTGACCAAGTCAACCAGGTTTGACCCATTAACCCATACACCCCTTCCCTTTCAAAATTTTGAATCAATCCTATTCCAAGTCCTTTAGATGCATGGGATGACCCCTTGGGCACCCAAGAGACCCCTCTTGGTGACCCAAGCCTTGGGCTCACTTGGGTTAGTCATATGGCTTGACCCAAGTAACCAAGAAGAGGTCTCCCTTGAGCCATCTTTTGATCTTATCCAAATTGAATCCAAATCAAAGTGCCATTTGAGTTCCCATGGACCCAATACACCTTCCTTGATCAGCCCAACCCTTGGGCTCATTTGGGTCAAGAGTTAGGCTAGCCCAAAGTGCCCAAAAGCACTTGAGATTGAGCCAAATCTCAACCTAAGCCCAATTGAACTTGACCAACACCTCCCATAGGTGGCCCTAGGTTCAATACACCTCCTCCAGCCAGCCCATGCCTTGGGCTAGCTTTGGTCGGGAGTTAGGCTAACCCAAAGTAGCCAAAAACACTTGGACCCGAGCCATCTCCCTGCCCAGATCAAATTGGACCCAATTGCCACTTGCATTGGGTGCACCAGACCTAGACCCACTCCCCACCTCAAGCCCAGGGTCTGGCCTGACCTGGGTTGAGCCCAAATCGACCGAAACCAAGCAGGTTTGGATCAACCCGAGCCATCTTTTAATCCAGATCAAATTCGACCCAATTGCCACCTGCATTGGGTACACCAGACCCAGACCTGCCTCCCATATCGAACCCAGGGTCTGACTTGACCTGGATAGAGCTCACTTCGACTCGAACCAAGCAGGTTTGAGCCCAACCGAGCCACCGGATCGACCCCAGCTTCCTCAGGCCAATTTGGCTCCACTCTCGGCTCCAGTATGTCCCCATCGGCCTTCCCTGGTCAACCCGACCCAGACCATGGCCGACGGCGGTCGGAACCAATGGAGAGCAAGCTCCGAAGGTCCCCCCAGGCCGATCCTGACCGAAAGCCTTCCAAAGGCTGTGGCTCGCCGGCTTGAGGCTCACGAGCTCTTTGGAATGGTGCCCCTTTCCACTTGGCATCAATCCGAGACCTCCTTCGATTCAATCCCGGCCGTCCGAGCTCGCGGGAGGAGGCTGAATAGGTTGGTGCTCCCCAGAGCTCGAAAGATGATCCGAGTGTTTTCAAACGATTCCCCAGAGCTCCATCCATCTCCCAGCATCTTCCTTCGAGCTCCCAGACCGCCCCTTCCATCACTTCGAGCGAACTCCGGCGAAAGGCTTCGGCATCCCGCTCATAGTCATACCTCCAGCCGTCCTCCAGTCGCGGCCTCTGAAGGAAACTTGCTCGCCTTCGTCCCCTGAAGCTTCCAGATAGAGAAGCTCATTCGTTGAGGCTTTCTCTCCGGTAATTTCTTCATCCCGAGCTCCCTAGCTAGGTAGTCCGGTCAAGTGTGGGTTTTGGCCTTAGGATCAGGTGATCCTTTAATTTAAATTTCATCACATTTGGGGTTCATTTGGTTTCCCAAGTAGGAGCCACAATAATTCCCCTTAGAAATCCCCCTTCAGCCTTAATAAAATTCTAATAAATTTGGTTTAATTCTTAAAAATTCCCCCAAAATACCCCTAACTAACCTCAATTCATCCCTCTATCAGTGAAAATTGGAATCCCTTTAATTTGACATTCAAGTATATTCTAATCTAATTTTTAAGCTAAAATCACTATTTAATCAATTTTCATTAATTAAAAATTATTAAAAATCCCAAAAAATCTTTAAACACATGCTGATCTCTCCTTAGATCATTTTTGATCTCTGGAGTTGATCTCAAGAAGTTTAAGACTCATTTGGGTTCAAATTATTAAAAGGGCCCTTAATTGAAATAATTTAATAATTCCAATAAATACCCAAACTTCCAAAATTCATTAATAATTATAGAAAATTCTAAATCAATCAAACTCAGTGGCTAATGACTCTAATTAAAATCTAGTATTTTCCTAAAATTTCAAACCCTCAAAATCTGGTCAAAGTCAAAAAGTCAACATTTTGGTCAACCTTAGGTCAAAACCGGGTTAAAACTTGAATAAATCATAACTTTTGATAGAAAACTCCAAATTGAGTGTGCCACCTATCTAACAACTCATAATTAGGTCTAGTATTTATTAAAAATCTGAAATCTTTAAGATTAACTCTAATTTTAAAAGTCAAGTTTTGACCCCTTAGTTAGCGTATCCGAATACCTTTTAAAACCCATTAACTCTCCCAAATTTTAGAATTTTCTTAATAGGTTAATAAAATTCTCAACCAACTCCCTTTAATATCAATCCACTCCTTTAATTCCAACCAATTTAAATCAACTTAATCAACCCCGATTGCTACTGGGTAACCCAGGCCTACGAGGCTATTAGTTTAGCCCCAAGGAAGGTGAAATAAACTTCACGGCCTCGGTGTGAAACAAAGGTAGTAATCAATTAACTTTTACAATATGTTTAATTAAAATTCTTAATTTATTAATACTTAAATTTTAATCTAAATCCCTTTTGAGCCTTAACAAACCCAGACTTTTAGACAACTTCAATTAATAACCCACTTTAGGACCTACCCCAGCCACACAACCTTTTACACACACTTTAAATGATGTGCTAGGACAACCAACTCTAGATCTAGGTTAGGCCGGTGTTTACTTTACTGCTGTCTGCCAGATTTTTCGTAGTTTTCACTGCATGTTGTGGATGAAATTGCTTTGCTGTGTCTGCTTACTTTTTCTGTACTCTGTGGATGGATTGATGTGTTTGGCGACTAGAATACCCTTAGGTTAGGTACGATCTGGAAGTTGACACAGTTTTCTGCAGGTGGCCACGCTCATGCAGGGCAATATAAAAAGGGGGCAAATTAAAAAAATGCATAAATATTATAAACTCTTTGCACAGGTGCTTCAACTGCTAAAGCCCCCAAATAATAAAAAGAGCGTGGCCAGTGTGTTTACTTTCTTTTCTGCTCATATACAACTGCTTGGGAATAACTGCTTTTTTATATATTAATTGCTTAGGATAACCCTGCAGGTGAGTCTAGATTTTTATTTTGATATTAATGTAATTCGTATAAGTGTCAAGTGTTGTGAAAGTTGATTTAAAGCTGGGATACATAGATCCAAAGCTTGGATTCCAAAGAGGAAAGGATACCCCTTTAGGGAACACTCCTTTTCCATTTGGAAATCCAAATTTGGATCATACCTCCTCCTTACCCAAAGAGGAAAGAGTGGTCTTCCCCCTTAGAGGGAAGTGCCCTCTTATCCATTTGGGTAATCCACTACGAAGATTCCAAGAAGATTGAAGAAAAGAAGTCCAAAGAAGAACGAGATTGAGGATTTGAAGATTTGAAGATTGAGAGTATCCCACTCAAAATAACTTGCGTCATTATTAGTATTGAAATCCGGGTTGTTGTCAGTGGTGCCCGGCCACTTTACTTTCTGCAAAACTCTGGTTTGTAATAAGCAAGGCAACTTTGCCTATGGACATTTATTAATTAGTTAATTTATATTTGATGTGATGATCTGATTGCCTTTAGGATTACCTGCTTTTATTAGTTTTTTGGCGATTGTGTGCCGCTTTTATTTTTGCCTGGACTCGTGAGGCTCGTGAGAGTGTGAAAATTTTTATACTCATAACCTTAAAGTCTAAAATTTTAGTGAGTCTAAATAACATAGAAAGATAACGAATCTAGGGAATTAGCCGGGGATCGACCCCGGGGTCACATGCATATTTCTGCATTACTCTTTCCTTGCTTTAAACCCTTCCCCGCCTGCGAGTAGAGTCCGGATAGTCTGACCTATGAGGATAAGGTGCCGGACCTGGGGAAGTCCAGTCTTCTAAAAAATTATTTTCTAAGCCTGTTTTTTAAAAAATTCAAGCATACTTGATTGGAAGTTGTTAACTAGCATGCATTGCATTACATACAAACTTAAAGAGTCAAAATTTTAATTGCATTAGTTTAGCATTTTAGCACCCAACATAAGTTGAAGGGGCCAATTAGGAAAATCTCTACATGTCGGCCCCAACTCTCCAAAACTTTAATTACAACGTCCCCACCACTCTTTCATAAACGACCGGACTCATCTCTTTTAGATCGACTAAGTGGTTAGCTGGCTCCCCAATCCAGGCCGGGGTAAGTCCAGACCTTGCACTGCATTAGTTAGGATCGGACGACTGTGGTATAGTGTCCAAAATAGATTTAGGTTCTGGGGCGGATCTTTGATTATAAGAACCCAAATTTTAGGAATCTAATCCCAAATTTCTAATAAAATGCTCAACTCTAATTAAAAATTACTTTCAGTCCTAAAACATAAAGCCCAACACTTAGATTAAGTAGGGAAACTTCCGGATGGTTTCGAAATCTCAAAGTGTCCCCTACCTCTCTTCCTTTGAATCTGTTAATAACTGCTCAATCTTGATCCATTCCCTTTTGATTTTCCAATAATTCTATTCATGCTTTGATATCACTCCTAGAAACTCTAACAAAATTCTGCCACCATTTTAATCGGGAGTTTTCGTAGGAGATTTTTTTTTGTCTCCCTACGATGTAATTAACTACGAGGGCTTGCGCTCGTAGGAGATTTGGAACCCCACACACCTGATTTTAAAATTGATTTTAAAACTTCACTAGATTTCTTTGGGAAAAGTTAAAGAATGATCGTCGTCGTTGCATTAAAAGAATTATCGTAGAATGGTGTCATTTCCCTTTGGGGAGATACATCCTTCTTCGATAAGGCTTTGGATGTGAATGCGACGATCATACTTCTTGAATATTGTAATTGGGTATTTAGTTGAACTCTACTTTGTTCCTTCGGGGCCATATGAAGTTCTCTTTAGAACACGATCATAATATTCAAGATGAGTTTACATAATTCTAAGTCTGAACACCGTTACAAAAATTTATTTTCGTCCTTCGGGGTGATATACTCTTTCTAACGAGTTGATTCGACTTTAGAATTAGAACTCAACCTTAACCTTAAAATTCCCAAAGAAAACTAATATTTTTAAAAAAACATATTTTCAAAATTCCACCAACAAAAAATGGCACGCCCGATGGGACCAAATTTCTCTTCCCATCTTTAATAGTGGCAGAATTTTGTTTCATCGGTAGTCTTAACTACCTTTCTTCCGTTGGTCCCTTAATCCATTTCCTTCTTGGGTGAGTGTGGCCAACATCTAAAATAACTTAAAACATCAAAAGAGAGGTTTTACCTCCCAAAAATTTGTTGTTTGTTAATTTATTCGTTCCGATTTTGACCTTCTGCCCTAGGATTTCCTATGAGGCGACAGCGTCAAATCGGACTTCCAAATGTTCATTTTTTTTAAAAAAAATTTGTTAATAATGCCATTTTCAAAATATCTCTTTTGAAATTGAAAAGAAAAGACTTTTGATTATTAAGAAGATTTGAGATACATTAGTCTTAACCTCTTTTCCATTTTAACTTTCAAGAATAAAGAGGCTAGACCGTCGAGTTTACTTTGGGTTTTCTTACAAGTTCCATAAGCCTTCGGGCAAGAGGAAACTCCGTCCGTTGTGTTTTGGATCTTTTAAGAAGAATCCATCTCAAATTACTCAAACTTCAAATTCTTTTCAAAACAAAAATCCAAAAAAAAATCTTTTTATTCCAAAACCTCATATGCTACCTCATATGATCACTTTATGGGCTAACATATGTTGATCTCTTCTAAACATTTTTTTTCTTTTGGCATGTACTTAGTCTCTTTATCTCCCTAACATGTGTTGAAGGTTCCTACCATTCGATACGTGTTGAGAGGTGGGGATTATCCTACAAGCTTTAAGTTTTAAAACGATGAACACTTCTTCTTCAAGAAATCTAATGTCAAACCATTCTTTAATTTTCAGAACATATCCAATGGCTGGCAAGTTGATCTTTACCTTTGACCGTGAACTCTCTTCGACTGTGAATGACCAAGGGAGAACTGTTGTTTTTGGATTGGGCTTTGATACTCTTGAGTTTTACATGGATGGACAAGAGGTAGTCAAGTTGGATGCCACCAAGAATCCCACCCCTGAGCTTGAGTTGATTGTGGGAGCTACTTCTGTTGCACCTGTTGAGATTGAGACACCAAAGTTGCTTGAGTCAGTTGTTGAGGTCCCTACTGAGGTCAAATCTATTTTTGAAGAAGGGTCTAGTTCTGGACTTAGCTTCGCCACTAAGAATCAGAAGAAAAACTATTTGAGGAGACTTAGAAAGAAGATCTCTAAGGCTAAGAGAGTCCTACCTTTTAAGACCTTAGCTCAAGTAGAACCTGAGGCTGATGAGGAGCTACCTATTCCTGCATCCTCTCCCCTTTTGAAAGGGAGTCGCTTTTTCCCCTTAGCTTCTGCTCAAGGGGAGGAGAGGATATCTAGGATAGCCCATTCCCCACCATGCCCGGTCGACTATTCGACTAAGAAGACTCAGAAAGAAAAATACATCCAGAGGACAAGGACTTTAAGAAACATAATTCATACCTGTGCTGCACAGACGGGACAAACTAAGGAGGAGTATGTAAAACAATTGAAGGGAGTGATCTCACATCGCTTCCAAAAAGAAGTGTTGAAAAAAGAGGCATCTGAGGCTAAGAACCTAACTCCACAACATGTTAGGAGAAACAAGAAATATTTTAGGCAGCCCGCCACTTTTGTACTGGTTGATGGATATCACTGGGTGCCACGCCCTCCGTCCTCTCAAACGGAGGGTATTGTGTTGACTGGGTCCTAGAGAGGCCACCGTCCTACTGGTAGACCCCCGGTGCCCCCACATAAACCTGTGAGATTGGCCTCAGTAGTTGTTAAGACAAAGGGGGATGAGATCCAAAGACCTGTGGATGTTAAAGGGAAAAGACCCAAATCTCCTGAAAGGAAATATGTGCCAAAGAGGACTAAGTTGGAGAGTCTGCCACCACCTCCTAGAACTTCTAAGTTCATTTTGCAGCTCCAACGAGTTTCAGCCAACCCCACTCCAGTTTCAGTTGACTCGATGGATTTCAGACTAGTACCCCAGTTGTTACAGTTGACAGTTCTCCCACAGCCAGTTTAGTTCAAAATCCGATACCCACTATCCCTGTTGTCCCAGTTGATGATCCCCAAGATCCGAGTGTCATTCCTAGGCTCCCTAGTCAGGTGTCTGGGGACCTTACCTTGCCAGATGTAGGAGCTATCACTTTACAAGCTCCTGCTTCTCCCCCCGAGGTATATGTCCCTCTCCCCATAGAGGATGCCACTCTTTTGACTTCCAGTTCTGGGATAGTCGAAGAGGAGAGAATTGACCATGATCTAGAAATGGAAGATGAACCGGATACAAAGTCTCAGCCAGATCCTAATCCAAAACTTACAGAAATTATTGCCCGCCTGGATTCTGAAGAATTATTCGATATGGCTGAATACAAAGGATACCTACCCCTTGATCCTAAGTCAGTTGGGGACAGATCGGTTGAGGAGATAGTTCAAGAGATAAGAAATATTTTGTTGAATAAAGAAGGAATGGCCTCTTTTGACCCTGAGCTGGATGATCTCCTTGGAGATGAAGATGATTATGTTGGTAGCATTCATATGGTTGAGACTAGGGGATCTAATAAAGAAATTGAACCCAGCAAACGTCGATTTGTTAAAGATGATGATTCACATGCTACCGAGTCAGATTCAGATGAATCTTTAAAGGCCAGAGATGAAGAGCACATAAAAAACTTGGAGACTCAGCTTGCAAGCATGATGTCACAAGTTAGGGAGATGCAAGAAAAGTTGGATAAGTCACAGCAAGAGTCTCTTAAAATCCAGTAGTCAGCTCGAGAACTCACGGAAAAGGCCAAAAAGGCAGAATTTAGTTCCAAACCCCTCGAGTCACCGCCTGTGACCCTTCCTTGTCCAGTAGAAGCACCTCCAGTTTACCCCACAGTTTCCACCGCTCTTCCGATTCCGCCTCAGAAAGACATTAAGCAACTAATTGAGGACCAGGTAAGGGAGGCCTTAGCTCTTTCGCAAGGAACCACGTCTATTCCAAAGGGTAGACCTTACCCCGAAGAATATGACTTATTTCCTTACCCAAAGGGCTTTGTGCCACCAACTTTTAAAATTTTCACTGGAATTGAAAATCAGAGACAGCATCTGGCCATTTCCGAGCAAGCTGTTGCAATGTAGGGGGGTCAGATGCTCTACTATTTCGCCAATTTGTGAGTAGTCTATCCGGCATTGCTTTTGAATGGTACGCCGATCTGCCCAACGGTTCAGTTAAAACTTTTAGCGAGCTAGAAAACCTCTTTCTTAAGAGATTTTCTGGAGCGCAACAACGTACCACCGTGGGCGATCTCGTGGTTGAAAAGCAAAAGCCGGGAGAGTCTCTGGTTGAGTACATCTTGAGGTGGCGAAACCTCTCGATGAAGTGTGAACCCCAGTTGCAAGAGCAACATGCTATGGAGATTCTTTTGAAGAATATCTACGGCCTTTATTGCTTTTCTACTGAAGGGTTTCACTATTAAAACTTTTGAAAAACTTCTTAATAAGGCTAGCAATTTGCAGGAAGAGGCTCCTAGGATGCCATTCTTACGAGAGCAGTCTGAAGATAAGAAGGGTCCTAAGTTGGTGAAAACTTTTGAAAAGAAAGCTGTGGTCTCAGCAGTAGATAAAGGAAAGAGGCCAGTGGTTAGTCAGCCTAGCCATCCACCTCCACCACAGCCACCTCAGAAGCAGCCCTTTCAGATAGTTCCTCAGTATACTAGAGATCCCGCCTTCATTCCTTTCAGAGATAGATTGGCAAAGCCTTATCCATTTAAAAGGGAGTCAGTTAAGAAGATCTTCAAGAGCTTGTTAAAGAAACCTGATTTTCAGTTGCCAGAGGCCAGGAGACCTGAGGATGAGAGCAAGAAAGATGACCCCAAGTATTGCCCGTACCACAGGATGCTTAGTCACCCTCTCGAGGACTGTGTTGTATTCAAAGATTGGCTTGAGAGGAACTACACCCAAGGTAACATCATAATACCTAAGGAATACTTGGTCGATCCAGAAAAGGCTTCAATTAAAACCATTTCAGGTAATCCTCTTAACTCTTTTTGTCTTGTTGAAGATGGTTGGGACATTGCTTTGTCCCGGGCACTTAAAAAGTAGATTAACAAGTCTTTTCGTCTTTCTAAACAGCTGACTACGATAGCCCAGGCCCCGGTGTGGAAGGTTGACCTGGACGCTTCGCAGAAGGATGTTGAGCCACTTTCCTCTCCAGTAGTCTTAGGAACTACTGAGAAAAATGTAAAAGAAAAGAAATTTGATTTTGTAGAGAGGAAGTGTGTGGATGAGAGATGTATTAAAATGGTGGATGGTGGTGTTAAAACCCTTTCCCCTCTTTTGTTATCTGACTTTTACTTTGCCCCATCAGAGGCGAAGGGTCAAAAGATGAATAAAAAACATCCTTCTACTTCTGTCTTGATGATTGACCACGAATCTCAAATGCAAATTGATGACTCTCCTATTTTAAATCAAACTCCTAATGAAACAAATCTTGATGTCAATGAAACTGACCTTCCCGAATTGACTGTTCAAGAAGATGTCGAATGTGAAGCCATATCAGAAAGCGATTTCCCCCAATTTGATTTTCAGGGAAGTCCTATCGAGATAGAGTTTTCAGATTCTGATTCTCTTTCGGGAAATGACGATCCAATACCTACAGTGAGTGTAGACACCGCTTTAGTTTGCCCGCCCGAGGATATCGAGCAGGTGCAACTCTGTGGTGGTAAAGTCTTACCTCCTAGGTTACCCCCTCAGGACAAAAGCAAGCAATCCTCATTCGAAAATCTAAATCCAGATTCCCCTCAGCAACCAGAATTTCCTTTAATTCCTCCGGGTTTCGAGTCTGTCGTTCCTAAGGTTGATTACAATGTTCTAGCCCACCTTAGGAAGTTGCCAGCAAAATTAAGTATTTATGACGCCCTCCTTCTCTCTAAAGAAATGAGGGAGTCTTTAATTAAGGCACTTCTCGACCCCGAGATTTGCTTAACACAGTTGGCTGCAACTTCAAAAGGTGAGGCTCTCTACTTCAAAGAGATCCCCGGGGTTACCTTTTCAGATGAAGATTTACTCTTGGGGACTGCCGACCACAATCGCCCCCTCTACATTACTGTAGATGTGGGAAACTTCAAGTTATCAAGAGTTCTTGTTGATCCGGGTGCATCGGTCAACGTGATGAACATAAAGACTCTTGCCTATCTCAGAGTTGATACTAGCAAGCTTTCAACCGACAGGTTGGTGCTTCGTGGGTTCAACGAGAAGGGCGAGAGAGCTTTAGGTTCAATCACTTTACTCCTAGAAATAGGAGGGTTAAAAACTGAAGCTAAATTTCATATTATTGATTCAACTACGTCCTTTAACGCACTTCTAGGTAGACCTTGGATTCACGAATATAGAATGGTTCCATCTACCCTGCACCAATGCGTTAAGTATCAACGAAACGGCATTGAACATGTGATTAAGGGTGATTTGCAACCATTCTCGATTCAAAAAATTGGGATCTACGAAGATGCTGCGTATTTCATACTAAAAGGGTCCTCGTCCCGTTCTAAATTGGAGATCAAATTTGAGGAGAAAATGGTTGGATAAAAATTTGACCAAAAGAAGGAAAAAGATAAAAATATCAATCAAGAAATGACACAATCGAGTAGTGAAGACGACTCTGATATCGTTGTCCTTAGGCCTCCAAGTACATTACCTCAAAGAGGTGGGAGGATGGCTTTAAGGGCACGAGGTCGAGGCCGTGCTTCATTAGATAGAAGAGCAGCACCTGTGTATATTGATCTGGAATCAGACTCTGATGGTGAACTAGAAAATCAAGGTGCTGCCTTCTCTCTCAACTACCAAAACATAAATACTCCTCCAAAATTTGATCTCACCTTAGACCAGGACAGTGACCCTGAGGCAGATATCTCAAAAGTTAAAAGTGACGAGCCTGACTTAACAATGTATGAAAAGCTCACTAGAAGGATTGAGGCCCTTTCTCTGACCCCACTGTCGGCTGGCAGGGTTGTAGGGTTGGAAGTCAAAGTGGCCCCCATCCTAGATGGTGAAGTTAAGAAAGTCCAGAAATTCTTTCCTGGCTCCTCCTCCGCAAGGGACGAAGGTGATGTAACCCTTGAGGAGGCAGATTTTAATGAATTAATGGAATTACCTTTCGGCTACTTCCCTATTTGTGTAAAAAATACTTTTTCTAAGGGTTCTATACCATACCGATGGACTAAGGGTCAAGCTAGATATCACGAAAATATTTGGCGAACAAAGATAAATAAAAATCCAACAATTGGTATTGGCTTTGGGACCGTTAGTTCATTCGATGATGATGAGTATTGCCTAATGATAACTTACCATCTCGATTCTCCAAATGTCCCTACGGATCCCTTCTGTCCTCTAGATGGGCTCTGTTTGGAGACTTTAGACGATCCCGATGATCTTCAAGTTTGGGATGCACCCCCTGAATTCGAAGAGGAAATTAAGTCGACAATCGATGAGTTGAGAGAAATTAACCTGGGAAACGATGATGACCCTCGTCCGATTTTCATAAGTACTTTATTAAACGAGGGTGAAACCCAAGACTTAATTCAGTTGTTATTCGAGTTCAGGGATTGCTTTGCCTGGACAGACGACGAAATGCCAGGTTTGCCTGCTGAGGTAGCAGTTCACAAACTTGGGGTTCGGCATGATGTCATTCCTGTTAAACAAGCCCCTCGATGCATGCGCTTAGAGATTGAGCAACAAGTCATTTCTGAAGTTAAGAAATTGGCAGAAGCTGGATTCATTCGAGAGGAGCAATATCCCTCCTGGGTGGCCAGCGTCGTGCCAGTTCGAAAGAAAAATGATCAAATTCGGATTTGTGTCGACTATAGGGATTTGAATAAGGCATGTCCTAAAGATGAGTTCCCTCTACCAATACCAGAACTCATGGTGGACATTGCCTCCTCACATGCTATCTTCTCATTCATGGATGGCTCATCGGGTTATAACCAAATCAAGATGGGCCCGGAAGATGAGAGAAATACAGCGTTCAGAACCCCTATCAGAATCTTTTGTTATAAGGTGATGCCATTTGGCTTAAAGAATGCCGGAGCAACCTACCAACGGTCCATGACCCGTATCTTCGACGACTTAATCCACAATCAAGTTGAGTGCTATATTGACGATTTAGTTGTCAAAAGCAAGGTCAAAGAGGCTCACCTGTATGACTTAAGAGTTATTTTTTTAGCGGTTGCGCCGCTACGATTTGAAAATGAACCCCTTGAAGTGTGCCTTCGGCGTCGCCTCAGGAAAATTCTTAGGATTCGTAGTGAGGCACCGCGGAATCGAGATCGATCATGTTAAAATTGAAGCCATCTTAGATATGCCATCTCCTAAGAGCCTTACCCAGTTAAGGTCTCTACAAGGTAGATTGGCGTATATAAGTAGGTTTATTTCTAATCTTTCCGGGAGATGTCAACCCTTTTCTGTCCTTGCGAAGAAAATGCTAAGTTCGTATGGGACGAGAAGTGCCAAAATGCTTTCGATGATATCAAGCAATACCTTTCCAACCCGCCAGTTTTGGCAGCTCCGATTCCGGGAAAGCCGCTAATTCTCTACACCGCAGCCTTAGATGAGTCTTTAGGTGCCCTGTTGGCTCAAGTCAAAGATGAAGGGAAAGAGAATGCTCTCTATTACCTCAGTCGAAGACTCCTTCCTACTGAAATTAGATACCCGTCAATAGAAAAGCATTATCTTGCTTTGGTTTTTGCAGCTCAGAAACTGAGGCATTACATGCTCTCCCACTCAATCAGTTTGATTTTGAGAGTTAATCCTTTGCAATATCTTATGACCCGACCTACGTTGTCAGGACATTTAGCTCGTTGGTCTATGATATTACTCCAATTTGAGATTACTTTCACTCCTCTTCATGCTGTGAAAGGACAGGCTGTCGCCGATTTTCTGGCAGCACACCCGCTGCCGGCAGATTCTCCTTTGAACGATGACCTACCCGATGAACAAGTCATGACTTTGAGGGAACCTGATGAGGCCATCTGGGAATTATATTTTGATGGGGCAGCATCCTCTCGTAGGATTGCGACCCAACAATCTGTCATTCCTGGAAAGGCTGGAGTCGGTCTAATTTTCATTACGCCAGAAAAAGGAATGATGCATTTTTCCTACCACTTATCGGAGCCTTGCACAAATAACGAAGCCGAATACGAAGCTCTGATAACCGGTTTGGAACTTGCAATTCTAATGGAAATTAAAGAGATTAAGATCTTTGGAGATTCCCAACTGGTTATTAACCAAGTCGCCGGAACTTATAAAGTCTTGAATCCTAATCTCCTAAGATATCACCAGTACACACTTCACTTGTTGGGACAAATCCCTATTGCGATGCTGAATTGCTTCCACGGGGAACCCTATAGAGATTCAGGGTCGTAAAACCCTCTCCCTTATAGATTTGGAACACATTAGTAAGACTCCCCTTCAGATCCTTTCTGCCTCTTCGACAACCGACGAAGAAGGCGATTGGAGACGACCCTTAATCGATTACCTTAAAGAAGGGAAGCTTCCCCAGGATAAATCACTCTCCAACCAGATTAAGAAACGTGCCCTGTCTTATGCACTAGTCAATAATTTGTTGTACCGTCGGTCCTTCGATCACATGTGGCTGCGCTGTTTGGATCAGCAAGAAGCTCTGAAGATTGTTAACGAAGTTCATTCAGGACTATGCGGTGCACATCAATCGGGTCCAAAAATGAAATTGAAGATTCAAAGACTTGGATACTACTGGCCTACAATGATTGACGATTGTATGAATACTGCAAACCACTGTTGTCAATGTCAGGTCCATGGTGTGGTTTTACATCAGCCGCCTAATGTGTTGCACCCTACGATAGCCTCGTGGCCCTTCGAGAGTTGGGGCACAGATATCTTTGGGCCGATTGACCCTCCCTCCGCGAGGGGACATCGTTTCATATTAGCAGCGACTGATTACTTTTCAAAGTGGACGGAAGCAATCCCCCTACGCAATGTAACATCACACCATGTCTTGAAATTCTTTCGTGACCATATCGTATATCGATTCGACGTACCCCGCAGAATCATATCCGATAATGGGTCCGCATTCAAGTCTACAAAAATCAACAATTTCGTAAGGCACCATAATATTGATTGGAGATATTCGACGATCTATTATCCTCGGGCAAATGGATTGGCCGAGGCCTTCAACAAAACCTTGGTGCAAATTGTTAAAAAGACCCTTGATGATAACAAACGACAGTGGGATGAGCGGTTGGTGGAAGCTTTGTGGGCTTACCGTACCACTTATAGAACCCCAACCCAATCCACCCCGTTTGCACTAGTGTATGGATCTGAGGCCATTTTACCCTTGGAAATACAAATCCCTTCGCTCAGGATTGCAGTTCAGAATCAAATCACAAAAGAACAAAATGCAAAACTGCGATTGGAAGAACTCGAAGGCCTTGAAGAGCGACGTCTCCAAGCTCAACAAAGTTTAGAGTTGTATAAGTCCCGTATGGTTCAAGCCCATGATAAGTTAGTGCGACCTAGGACCTTCCAAGCGGGAGACTTGGTGTTGGTTCTTCAACGGCCTATTTTAGCCCATCGAAAGTTGGGAGGAAAATTTGAACCTACATGGGAAGGACCCTTCGTTATAGAGACTGTCTACGAAAGAGGCTCGTATCAGTTAGTAGATTGTAAAGGAAACCACCCAATGCTACCCGTCAATGGGCGTTTCCTTAAGAAATACTATGCTTGATGTAGCTCATTTTATCAATTAATAAAATTTCTCTTTCTTGATTTGCAACTTGACTCTTCCCTGTTTAAGGTCTTTCTTTATCTTAACGCTCTTAGCCTTTTTCCTTAGGGTCGGATCGTTCCCTCCCTTAGGACCACGCCTGCTAGTGGTGGAGTACGCCCTCCGTGGCACCACCCTGGCATTTGACTTGCGAATTAGTGGTGGAGTACGCCCTTCGTGGCACCATCCTGATTCACACTCGCTAGTGGTGGAGTACGCCCCTCGTGGCACCATCCTAGTTTGCTAGTTAATTTTGCCTATTAGGAGTAAGTCTTCTATCAGCATCCTATAGGCCTAAGGTTGGGTGATGCCCTTCCTTAGACCCAAGGCTAGGTATTCCCTACCTTGGTTTCCAGTTGATCCGTTTACTATGAGTAAGTCTTCTATCAGCATCCTGTAGACCTGAGGTCGGGTGATGCCCTTCCTCAGACCCAAAGCTAGGTATTCCCTACTTTGGTTTCCAGTTAATTTGCCTATTAGGAGTAAGTCTTCTATCAGCATCCTATAGGCCTAAGGTTGGGTGATGCCCTTCCTTAGACCCAAGGCTAGGTATTCCCTACCTTGGTTTCCAGTTAATTTTGCCTATTAGGAGTAAGTCTTCTATCAGCATCCTATAGGCCTAAGGTTGGGTGATGCCCTTCCTTAGACCCAAGGCTAGGTATTCCCTACCTTAGTTTCCAGTTGATCTGCCTATTAGGAGTAAGTCTTCTATCAGTATCCTATAGGCCTAAGGTTGGGTGATGCCCTTCCTTAGACCCAAGGCTAGATATTCCCTACCTTGGTTTCCAGTTGATCCGTCTACTAGGAGTAAGTCTTCTATCAGCATCCTGTAGACCTAAGTTTGGGTGATGCCCTTCCTTAGACCCAAAGCTAGGTATTCCCTACTTTGGTTTCCAGTTAATCTGCCTTTGGAGTAAGTCTTCTATCAGCATCCTATAGGCTTGAGGTTGGGAGATCACCTCCCTTCCATCCTTGAGATTCCACTTCTATTCGGTCAACGCCAATGTGTGCAGCAGAAGTTCCTTCAACCACACACATTGGGGGTCCATTTGTTGACCTCATTTTTGTATGAGGTCACTAAGACCCTTCCAGAATCCAGATCTACTCCTAGACCCTAGGATCCACTCTAGACCTTAAGACTCCTTCCTAGACCTAGACCCTAGGATCTATTCTAGATTTTGAGATCCTTTCCTAGAGCCCGACCTTAGGGTCTATTCTAGACCTTAGGATCCTTCTAGATCTAAGACCTTTAGGCCTATTCTAGAGCCTAGGATTCTTCCATATCCAAGTCCTAGAACTCTTCTAGATCCTAGGATCAATCCATATTCAAATCAATCCATACCCTTGACTAACTCAAACCTCAGATCAATCTAAACTCCATTCAATTTAAATTCAAATCAATTCAAACTTCAGACCCCTTCAAACCATGACCCAGTTCAATTGAGAATTCAAACTTCAACTTTGACTTTGATCCTACCCTTGACCTAGCTTTGACCCTATCCATTCATTAACAATCACCACATGATTGTTAATGATTTGGATACTTCAATATTAATTACTCAAGCTTAAAATCCATTCCAAATCCAGAAATCCAGACTCAAACCCAAAGCCTTAAGGCCTTGTCCTAAAGACCTTTTTCAAAGAATTTTCAAACATTCCAAAACCCAGTCCAATGGCCTCTGATTCAGGGTCTATCACTTACAAAGTGATAAGACATGTCTCTGTCTCTAGGCTACCCTCCAATTTTGAGCCCATTCTGAGGTCTCTAACCCCAGAATCTGAATTAAAATCCAAAGGCTGTAAAACCTTCAAATATTTACAGCCTATGCCACTGAACCCAACCCCTTTGAGATTTTGATCTTGGAGCCCTTATCAAAGCCTCCAACCACTTCCCGATTCTTAATTTTAACCCACTGAGCAGTAAACTGCATTTCTCAAATCCATTTTTGACCCTAGTTGACCAATAGGTCAGAATTGACCAAAATACCCTTATGGGATTTCAAATGCCATTTCAAATCAAATCAATTCCAAACTCTTCGAAACCACTTCCAATGAATTCCAAATGTCAAATTCAATGTGTTGAACTCAAACCCAGACCTTGGGTCAACCTGGTTGACCAAGTCAACCAGGTTTGACCCATTAACCCATACACCCCTTCCCTTTCAAAATTTTGAATCAATCCTATTCCAAGTCCTTTAGATGCATGGGATGACCCCTTGGGCACCCAAGAGACCCCTCTTGGTGACCCAAGCCTTGGGCTCACTTGGGTTAGTCATATGGCTTGACCCAAGTAACCAAGAAGAGGTCTCCCTTGAGCCATCTTTTGATCTTATCCAAATTGAATCCAAATCAAAGTGCCATTGAGTTCCCATGGACCCAATACACCTTCCTTGATCAGCCCAACCCTTGGGCTCATTTGGGGTCAAGAGTTAGGCTAGCCCAAAGTGCCCAAAAGCACTTGGGATTGAGCCAAATCTCAACCTAAGCCCAATTGAACTTGACCAACACCTCCCATAGGTGGCCCTAGGTTCAATACACCTCCTCCAGCCAGCCCATGCCTTGGGCTAGCTTGGGTCAGGAGTTAGGCTAACCCAAAGTAGCCAAAAACACTTGGACCCGAGCCATCTCCCTGCCCAGATCAAATTGGACCCAATTGCCACTTGCATTGGGTGCACCAGACCTAGACCCACTCCCCACCTCAAGCCAAGGGTCTGGCCTGACCTGGGTTGAGCCCGAATCGACCCAAACAAAGCAGGTTTGGATCAACCCGAGCCATCTTTTAATCCAGATCAAATTTGACCCAATTGCCACCTGCATTGGGTGCACCAGACCCAGACCTGCCTCCCATATCGAACCCAGGGTCTGATCTGACCTGGATCGAGCTCACTTCGACTCGAACCAAGCAGGTTCGAGCCCAACCGAGCCACTGGATCGACCCCAGCTTCCTCAGGCCAATTTGGCTCCACTCTCGGCTCCAGTATGTCCCCATCGGCCTTCCCTGGTCAACCCGACCCAGACCATGGCCGGCGGCGGTCGAAACCAATGGAGAGCAAGCTCCGGTGGTCCCCCCAGGCCGATCCTGACCGAAAGCCTTCCAAAGGATGTGGCTCGCCGGCTTGAGGCTCACGAGCTCTCTGGAATGGTGCCCCTTTCCACTTGGCATCAATCCGAGACCTCCTCCGATTCAATCCCGGCCGTCCGAGCTCGCGGGAGGAGGCTGAATAGGTTGGTGCTCCCCAGAGCTCGAGAGACGATCCCAGTATTTTCAAATGATTCCACAGAGCTCCATCCATCTCCCAGCATCTTCCTTCGAGCTCCCAGACCGCCCCTTCCATCACTTCAAGCGAACTCCGGCGAAAGGCTTCGGCATCCCGCTCGAAGTCATACCTCCAGCCATCCTCCAGTCGCGGCCTCTGAAGGAAACTTGCTCGCCTTCGTCCCCTGAAGCTTCCAGATAGAGAAGCTCATTCGTTGAGGCTTTCTCTCCGGTAATTCCTTCATCCCGAGCTCCCTAGCTAGGTAGTCCGGTCAAGTGTGAAGGAAACCTTCACCCCAGCGGATTTCCACCGTTGGATTGAAGGTTTCCACCCCCTGATCCTCCCTGTGAAATTTCGTCGAAGTTCGCCGGCGCAATCGCTCGGATCACGCCGGAGAAGGTTCACGGCTTCGGGTAAAGGCGGAGGTTGAAGACGTAATCTCAGTCGTTGATTTCGATCAACGGGTCGGATTAGATCCCGCGGTCCCGGAGCGTGTTTAATCCCAGCCGTTCGATCCGCCATCCGACGGCTGTGGTTAATCCGGCCGTTAACAGTTAGCGCCAATCATTGTCTGGCGAATCAGCGCGCGCCGCGTGGGTAACGGTTGCTGACTGTGTAATTGCCGGATTAATTAAATCCAGAAATTCAAGGGAACTTCAAAATTTCATAACTCCCTGCACACTTGTCCAAATTAGGTGTTCTTAGGCTCATTGGAAAGGTCTCAGGGAGCACTACAAAAGCCCTATGGTTCCAGACCCTGGTTAGGTCAATCTTAGGTTTAATTTCATTTTGAGCATTTTATGAATTTCTTTAATTACTTTTTAAATACATGTCCACCAGGTCTGGAATTTTGGGAGATTGAAATTGGACATGTTTTTGACATGTCCAAATTTTATCTCCCCATTTTATGTTGTTCAAGGGCATTTTACCTAATTTTTAAGTTTAAGGGTCATGGTTTGACCCTTAAATTCAAAAAGGGATATGGACCTATCCAATGGGATTTAGGGTGTGATTTTTGGTGTGCTGATGATGTTTAGGATAAAGGAGTGTAGAGCCACTGATTTTGCCCCAATCCAAGCCTAGGATAGATCCCTATAGTGATTTGAAGGTGACTTAGAGCTCACCTTGGGTGGTTTAGTTAACCACCTTAGAGTACTCCTTTTGAGCCCAAATTTTGTGGGTTTAGGCCTTAGGATCAGGTGATCCTTTGGTTTAAATTTCATCACATTTGGGGTTCATTTGGTTTCCCAAGTAGGAGCCACAATAATTCCCCTTAGAAATCCCCCTTCAGCCTTAATAAAATTCTAATAAATTTGATTTAATTCTTAAAAATTCCCCCAAAATACCCCTAACTAACCTCAATTCATCCCTCAATCAGTGAAAATTGGAATCCCTTTAATTTGACATTCAAATATATTCTAATCTAATTTTTAAGCTAAAATCACTGTTTAATCAATTTTAATTAATTAAAAATTATTAAAAATCCCAAAAAATCTTTAAACACTTGCTGATCTCTCCTTAGATCATTTTTGATCTTTGGAGTTGATCTCAAGAAGTTTAAGACTCATTTGGGTTCAAATTATTAAAATGGCCCTTAATTGAAATAATTTAATAATTCCAATAAATACCCAAACTTCCAAAATTCATTAATAATTATAGAAAATTCTAAATCAATCAAACTCAGTGGCTAATGACTCTAATTAAAATCTAGTATTTTCCTAAAAATTTCAAACCCTCAAAATCTGGTCAAAGTCAAAAAGTCAACATTTTGGTCAACCTTAGGTCAAAACCGGGTTAAAACTTGAATAAATCATAACTTTTGATAAAAAACTCCAAATTGAGTGTGCCACCTGTCTAACAACTCATAATTAGGTCTAGTATTTATTAAAAATCTGAAATATTTAAGATTAACTCTAATTTTGAAAGTCAAGTATTGCCCCCTTAGTTAGCGTATCCGGATACCTTTTAAAACCCATTAACTCTCCCAAATTTTAGAATTTTCTTAATAGGTTAATAAAATTCTCAACCAACCCATTAAAATCAGTAACCACTCCTTTAATTCCAACCAATTTAAATCAACTTAATCAACCCCGATTGCTACTGGGTAACCCAGGCCTACGAGGCTATTAGCTTAGCCCCAAGGAAGGTGAAATAAACTTCACGGCCTCGGTGTGAAACAAAGGTAGTAATCAATTAACTTTTAAAATATGTTTAATTAAAATTCTTAATTTATTAATACTTAAATTTTAATCTAAATCCCTTTTGAGCCTTAACAAACCCAGACTTTTAGAAAACTTCAATTAATAACCCACTTTAGGAACTACCCCAGCCACACAACCTTTTACACACACTTTAGATGATGTGCTAGGACAACCAACTCTATATCTAGGTTAGGCCGGTGTTTACTTTACTGCTGTGTGCCGGATTTTTCGTAGTTTTCACTGCATGTTGTGGATGAAATTGCTTTGCTGTGTCTGCTTACTTTTTCTGTACTCTGTGGATGGATTGATGTGTTTGGCGACTAGAATACCCTTAGGTTAGGTACGATTTGGATGTTGACACAGTTTTCTGCAGGTGGCCACGCTCATGCAGGATAATATAAAAAGGGGGCAAATTAAAAAAATGCATAAATAATATAAACTCTTTTCACAGGTGCTTCAGCTGCTAAAGCCCCCAAATCATAAAAAGAGCGTGGCCAGTGTGTTTACTTTCTTTTCTGCTCATATACAACTGCTTGGGAATAACTGCTTTTTATATATTAATTGCTTAGGATAACCCTGCAGGTGAGTCTAGATTTTTATTTTGATATTAATGTAATTCGTGTAAGTGTCAAGTGTTGTGAAAGTTGATTTTGAGCTGGGATACATAGATCCAAAGCTTGGATTCCAAAGAGGAAAGGATACCCCTTTAGGGAACACTCCTTTTCCATTTGGAAATCCAAATTTGGATCATACCTCCTCCTTACCCAAAGAGGAAAGAGTGGTCTTCCCCCTTAGAGGGAAGTGCCCTCTTATCCATTTGGGTAATCCACTACGAAGATTCCAAGAAGATTGAAGAAAAGAAGTCCAAAGAAGAACGAGATTGAGGATTTAAAGATTTGAAGATTGAGAGCATCCCACTCAAAATAACTTGCGTCATTATTAGTCTTGAAATCCGGGTTGTTGTCAGTGGTGTCCGGCCACTTTACTTTCTGCAAAACTCTGGTTTGTAATAAGCAAGGCAACTTTGCCTATGGACATTTATTAATTAGTTAATTTATATTTGATGTGATGATCTGATTGCCTTTAGGATTACCTGCTTTTATTAGTTTTTTGGCGATTGTGTGCCGCTTTTGTTTTTGCCTGGACTCGTGAGGCTCGTGAGGGTGTAAAAATTTTTATACTCATAACCTTAAAGTCTAAAATTTTAGTGAGTCTAAATAACATAGAAAGATAACGAATCTAGGGAATTAGCCGGGGATCGACCCCGGGGTCACATGCATATTTCTGTATTACTCTTTCCTTGCTTTAGACCCTTCCCCGCCTGCGGGTAGAGTCCGGATAGTCTGACCAAGGAGGACGAGGTGCCGGACCTGGGGAAGTCCAGTCTTCTAAAAAATTATTTTCTAAGCCTGTTTTTTAAAAATTTCAAGCATACTTGATTGGAAGTTGTTAACTAGCATGCATTGCATTAGATACAAACTTAAAGAGTCAAAATTTTAATTGCATCAGTTTAGCATTTTAGCACCCAACATAAGTTGAAGGGGCCAATTAGGAAAATCTCTAGATGTCGGCCCCAACTCTCCAAAACTTTAATTACAACGTCCCCACCACTCTTTCATAAACGACCGGACTCATCTCTTTTAGATCGACTAGGTGGTTAGCTGGCTCCCCAATCCAGGCCGGGGTAAGTCCAGACCTTGCACTGCATTAGTTAGGATCGGACGACTGTGGTCCAGTGTCCAAAATAAATTTAGGTTCTGGGGCGGATCTTTGATTATAAGACCCCAAATTTCTGGAATCTAATCCCAAATTTCTAATAAAATGCTCAACTCTAATTAAAAATTCCTTTCAGTCCTAAAACATAAAGCCCAACACTTAGATTAAGTAGGGACACTTCCGGATGGTTCCGGAATCTCAAAGTGTCCCCTACCTCTCTTCCTTTGAATCTGTTAATAACTGCTCAATCTTGATCCATTCCCTTTTGATTTTCCAATAATTCTATTCATGCTTTGATATCACTCCTAGAAACTCTAACAAAATTCTGCCACCATTTTAATCGGAAGTTTTAGTAGGAGATTTTTTTTGTCTCCCTGCGATGTAATTAACTACGAGGGCTTGCGCTCGTAGGAGATTTGGAACCCCACACACCTGATTTTAAAATTGATTTTAAAACTTCACTAGATTTCTTTGGGAAAAGTTAAAGAATGATCGTCGTCGTTGCATTAAAAGAATTATCGTAGAATGGTATCATTTCCCTTTGGGGAGATACATCCTTCTTCGATAAGGCTTTGGACGTGAATGCGACGATCATACTTCTTGAATATTGTAATTGGGTATTTAGTTGAACTCTACTTTGTTCCTTCGGGGCCATATGAAGTTCTCTTTAGAACCCGATCATAATATTCAAGATGAGTTTACATAATTCTAAGTCTGAACACCGTTACGAAAATTTATTTTCGTCCTTTGGGGTGATATACTCTTTCTAACGAGTTGATTCGACTTTAGAATTAGAACTCAACGTTAACCTTAAAATTCCCAAAGAAAACTAATATTTTTAAAAAAACATATTTTTAAAATTCCACCAACACACACAAAATGAGTTTTTTTCTTCAATGTATAGGTGAGAGATATATGTCCAAATAATTCATAATTATTACATTTGACTCCCGAAAATGGATTCTTAAGTCTTCTACTATTCTTCTGTCTATTGAGGGAATGTATAAACTTAGGATATAAAATAGGATTCGTAAAATCTTCAAGTCTTAGGGGTATCCTATTATCTTCAAGAGCTTTTATCTTATGTTTGTAAAATGAATTTATATCTTCCAAAATTCAATTAGTATAATTTATTCGATACATCTTTCTCTCAAATTCATCCTTATTATTTTTTATTTCTTTTTAAAGTTTTGTATATGATGATTTTAAACTATCATAGTTATTAGTCAATTCATCAAACTTATCAAGTAATTTCATGTGGTATTTATCAATTAAAGCTTGGTCTTTCCTAAGGATTTCTTGTTCTATTTGAAGGTCTTGTAATTCTAGGTTCATACTAGCATGCAATTTCTTTAATTTTTTATATGCAGCATGTATGCATTCTGAGACTTTTAAAGGTTCATTATAAGTCAAGTCACATACCTCTTCTAGATTTGACTAATCAAGATTAACATCCATTAAGCACAAATTGATGACTTCCTCTTCCTTTTGAGTCTCCGACGAGTCTAAAGCTGAGTCCGCCCAGAAAGCTCTTTAGAATTTCTTTTTGCCGTTTTTCAACATTGGTTTCTCCTCTACCTTCTCCTTGCTAGGAGTGGCTTTGAGTTTTAGGCAATCTGACCTAATATGTTAAGGTTTTCTACACTCATAGCAAATAATATCATTTGAAACCTTGACATTTTTATTAAATTTACCTCGATTCCATTGTTGGCATCTCTTTTGCTTTCTCTTCAGAAAGTTTATGAATTTTCTAGTCGGGAGTAATGTCATCTTCATCCTCAAGTTGTGAGAGATCACTCTCTAACTCCTCCACTTTCAGTGCAATGTTCTTCTCCCTTCATGGTTCACCTGCATCAATCTTTCTTTGACCCACCATTTGCTTATAAGCAATTAGTGATCCAAGAAGATTGTCAATAAAGTAAATGTTTAAATCTTTAGACTCTATAATCGTAGTTATTTTAGCATCATAAGCAGTAGGTAAGCAACGAAGTATTTTATTAACCATTTCAACATTCATTAATTCCCTATCTAATGCATGTAAAGAGATGAAAATTTGTGTGAATCTTGTGTACATGTTAAAAATAGATTCATTGTATTTCATGCGAAACAGTTCATAGTCATGCAACAAGATATTAAGTATAGATTGTTTAACTTCATTAGTCCCCTCATAGGTTATACAAAGTCTATCACATATATTGTTTCCACTCTTGCAAGTAGAAACCCGCATATAATCTTTGGATTTAAGAGCACAAAAGAAACTATTTAGGCATTTGGCATTAACTTGTGCTAAGTCACATTCTTCTAACGTCTAGTCTGTAAAAGGTGTTTCAACTCTGACTCCATCAACTATTCTAGTTGATTTGGTATACACTTCCTAAACTAAGATCCACATACAGTAATCAAGTGATTGTAAAAATGTAGACATTTATGTTTTCCAAAAATTAAAAGGAATATTATCGAACAATGGAGGTCTTATTATAGATTAACACTCAGGTGTGTTTCGGTTTCCAAATGTAGCCATGGTCATTAATAAAAAAGTAGTCTAAACTTATGATATTGAAAATAAAGATCTGATACCACTTGTTAAAACTTCTTAGATATGAATTAGGTTGTTAGACCTAAGCTTATATCCCAGCAGCTAACCAAGAGGGGGGTGAATTGGTTAACTTAAAAATTTTTCCTCTTAACTTTTAAACCAATATAAAAACCTTTTTTAATGAAAATTTTTCAAAATGATTTTTTAACCACAGATTAAACATAGAATAGTAAAGTAACAAAGTAGAAAAAAATAAAAGATACAAGATTTATAGTGGTTCGATCAAATACGACCTACATGAAAATTTGTTAGGGATGTTAGACCCTTATGAACTGGCCCAAGGATAACTAAGAGGGGAGGTGAATTGGTATTTTAAAAAATCTTTTAACAAAGCACAACAAAGCTAAAACCAAAATCACCACAAAAAATAAGTGCAGAAAAATTAAATGCGGAAGCAGAAAAAAGAACACAAGGGTTTATAGTGGTTCGATCAACTCGACCTACGTCCACTCCATAAAGACACTCTCTGAGTATTGCACTACCAAAGTGACTCTCCTTTTGTTCCCACAGCAAGGTGGAGAAGCCCTTACAAAAACCTCCTTTTTGCCACCCCCGGCATGGTAGAGAACCCAACTCCTATTGCTTCCTCCTGAAGCAGGTAGAGAACCTTGATCGATCGCTGAAGCTTACCTCTCCCAACCCTTCCAAGGACAAGAGACTCTAGTGGAAGAAGAAGTGGAACAATGCTTGGAGCAACCCTTGTGAATCTCCCTCACAAGCCCCCCCCCCTCATAAGATCCTTTCTCTCTACCTCTCTCTCTCTCTCTCTCTCTCTCTCTCTCTCTTCTAGGCTTTCTCAGGTCAAGACAGTAGCAAAAGATTGTTCAAAACATTGAACAATAGCCCTTAAATAGAAGAGTTTCAAAATAGCTCATTAATTGCAAGTTGCCGACATTATTGTCTAGGACGATAGTAATATTGTCCTATATGATCAGTGCAATTTGAGTCTAATCAGCCAGAACGATCTGGGACAAATAGAAGAAAGTTGATCATATCATCCAGAATGATAATAAATCACCTTGTATGATTAGTTCAAATCATAGACTATCGGCCAGATAATCGCTCTGAAAAGAGTTCTAGATGATTCCAAAATAGCTAGATTGTCCGGGACGATCTCACGATCATCCCACACGATTAGTTCAAATCAGAGGAAAATCATCCAGAGCATCACCCGGAATATGAGTTGGTCGATCCTGATCGTCTAGACCATCGCCCGAAATATGAGCTATCCAATATTGATCGTCCAGGAGCAACTTAAGGTTTTTGATATGATCGTCCCGATCGATATTGAGATCGTCCAAGATGATGTGATCGTATCAATCATCTTAATTGTTTTCCTTAATTGCCAGATTAATTTAGGCATAATTGTATCAAATCGTCCAGGCCGATACACAATCGTCCTCCCGATTTCCAAAAAAAAAAAAGAATGGATAAATAGATCAGGGCAGCTGATTCTTTCTATTTTGAGCATATCATCATGGCTGATACATGTATCGTCCATGCCTATCGGTTAATGAAAGCTTCCTTAAAAAAGATGTCCTGATTATAATTTCTATTTTGAACCTGATCATCCAGGACGATATAAATATCTTCCAGGACGATGTAAGTAAAAACAAAAATTCTAAACTAGATAGAAAAATCACTCAAATGTGTGTGTGTAGGGTTACTTAGCATCAGAACACTTTAATGGTTTTAATTTACTCAAGAAAGGGAAAAAGAAAATTACAAACTGACTCAGACCTAATCTACCCAATCTTGAGCTGGTTCTAATTTTTGTCCGATCTTGTGTCCCTGAAATGTCAGTAGAAAAGGCAGTCGTAGAGAAATAAGAGTACTTGCTAACATCAAAATCATAATCCATGAAAATAGATTTGCAACACTACATCCACTCCCCGGAGGCACCCTATGAGTATTGCACTAATACCACTAGTGTCTCTCCTTTTTGCCCCACAACAAGGTGGATAAGCCTTTATAAAAACTCTCTTCCATCACTACCTGGTGTAGTAGAGAATTGTCGACTGTTCACACTCTCCAAGTGTGGGCAGAGAACCTTTCATCCCTTCACACTCTCCAAGTGTGGGCAGAGAACCCTTCGTCCTTTCACACTTTCCAAGTGTCGGTAGAGAACCAGATCTCCTTGAAAGATCTTCTCAAGAGAAATCTAAAAGGACAAGAGAAAAAAGTGAAGTAATCACAAATCACAAAGTTGAAATCCTTACCTTTAAGTAACAAGTGAATCCTTCACGCTCTAGTAGTAAGATCTCTCCTTCAAACACTTTCTTTCACTCTCTCATTCAATCTCCCTTCAGTTTGCATGAAGACATATTGACAAAAAGATTGCAAGACAGACTTATTTGGACCTTTTATATGAAAGACACGAAAAACTGTCCAAAAACTATAATTATTCAAATCTGTGTGTTATTGATCATCATGTACGATCTCAATTTGTACAGATAAACAGTGTAATTGTTGTTGTGCATGAACTAAAAGTGAACTGGTATGATTTCACTTTGTACCAGATCATCGTCACGTACGAACTATGTTCATCTAGTATGAACGGTTATTGAAAGTTCGTTAGGGATGTTAAGCCTGCCCTATAGAACTGGCCCAAGCTAACCAAGTTGAGGGGGGGGGGGGGGGGGTGAATTGGTATTTTAAAAAATTTCTTTTCAAAGAATAAAAATCACATAAACCAAAATCACAGCACGAGAAAAATAAATGCGGAAATTAAAGTGCGGAAGAAAGAAATAAGAACACAGAAATTTATAGTGGTTCGGTTAACTCAACCTACGTCCACTCCTCGGAGGCGCCCTCCGAGTATTGCACTATACTCGTGACTCTCCTTTAGCCCCCATAGCTAGGCGGAGAAGCCTTTACAAAGAACCTCTTTTTTGCCACCCTAGCAAGGCAGAGAACCTATCTCCTTTTGCTTCCTTCTGAAGCTGGCAGAGAACCACAACCAGATGCTGACTCGTTACCTCCACCGACCCTTCCACGGACGTGAAACTCTAGACGAAGAAGAAGCAGAGCGATCCTTGAAGCAACCCTTATGAATCCCCTCACAAGATCCCCCTCATAAGATCCTCTCTCTCTCTCCCTCTCTCTCTTTCTCTCCTTAAGGCCTTCTCAGGCCAAGGCAGCAGCAAAAAAGGTTGTTCAAAATGTTAAAAAAGAGCTCTTAAATAGAAGAGCTTCAAAGGAGCTCATTAATTGCAAGTTGCCGATTATATCGTCCAGGCCGATATGGACATCAGCCTGGCCGATCAGTACAAATCTCAGAAGATCGGTCAGAGCATCACCCTGAATGAAAACTGGATGATTTAAAATTGGCTTGATCATATAGGCCGATCTCACAATCATCCCGGCCGATCAGTTCAAATCAGAGGGAAATCATGCAGAGCATCGCTTTGAATTCGAGCTGGCCGATATTTATCATCCTGAAGTAACTAAGGTTTTTGAATAGATAGTCCAGGCCGATCCTGCGCTCATCCAGGAGGATATGATTGTATCAATCATCCTTAATTACTCCCTTGATTTCATGATCAATTAAGGCATAATTTGTGAATATCGTCCAGGCCGATCAATGATCATCCTGGTCGATTATTTAGAAATACAGTATACCTTAATTGTCTATGGCAGCAACTTCTTTCTGTTTTGATCTTATCTTCCTGGCCGATACACGTATCGTCTAAGATGATCTGTTAATGAGGGCTGCCTTAATTAAGAATTCTTATTTAGACTTTCTGTTTTAAGCCTGATTATCCAGGACAATGTCAATATCATCCTGGCCGATATGAGTAAAAATAGAAATTCTAATTCTCTCAAGTGTGTGTGTGTAGGGTTACTTAGCATCACTCTCTTTGACCATTACAAGTAGACTAAAGAAGAGAAAAAACAAAGTACAGACTGACTCAACCCTAAACCTACGCAATCTTGAACTGGCTTCGTTTGTTCGTCCGATCTTCAATTTCTGAAAAGTTAGAAGTAACAGGCAGTCCAAGAGAATCAATAGTGTTTATCAATAATCAAAACATAAGTCATGAAAATAGATTTGCAATAATCTCCCCCTTTTTGATGATGGCAAACACAAGTAGGAAAAACACAGTAAAAACAGCAGTTCATTAAAATTTCAAAGTTACAAATACATCAACTTTTCCTACCACATCCTACTCCCCCTTTTGTCATCACAAAAAGAGGGTCTAGACACACAAAGGAAAAAGAAAATAACATAAACTAAAACAAACTAAAAGACAAACTATAGAAAATGGAAAACAAATAACATAAAACACAAACTAGAGAAACGAGTGACCTTGATGATCAGATGGAGGTGGTTGTGGAAAGTAGTTGGCAAGCGAAGTAAAGTGAGCATTGAACTAGACGATGTCCTGGTCATGTTGTAGCTGCTGGTGAGTAATGTAGCTGTCAAATCGGGCTAAATCCTCAGTGCGGTGCTTCTCGTAGCGAGCAATGTCCTCAGAGTGTTGCTGCACCTATGCAGAACCGTAAGCGTCAAAGCGGGTCTCCCATCGATCAAACCTCTCTATCAATTGATCAAACGGTGAGTGCTGGTGGAGAGGAACAGGATCTGGAATGGGAGCGGGAGCGGAAGCCTTCTCCTCCTCAGCCCCCCGACCTTCCCCATCTCCTGGGTGGAGATGAGTACTATGAATGATAGTGAAAGAATTGTTTGAGTAGCAAGGAGGCTGAAGGTTGTGACGAGCAGGGTATTGGAGATTGTATTTGGTTTCAAGAATGTAGGCCATGAGATGTCCTAAAGCAAGGTTGGGTTTTCTCCTATGACCTGGATTGCAAATAATTATTAAATGATTAATGTAGCAAAAGAGTAAATCAATGGCATTAAATTCTCTCCGGGCCATAATGAAAAAGGTAGTCAAGGAAAGTAGAGGAGTGATATGGATTCAGTCCCTGGCTTTTGGAATTATGGAGGTATGAAGGACATGTTGGATTATCCTAGCATCTTTGACTAAAGAGCTAGTCTTTCCAACATGACAGGGTGTGTTGGTTTGGCGAAAAAAGAGGTTTGCCGTGGACCAATTAAAATCAGGATCTGTAACGATTATGTGCAGCTTATCCCCGGTGGTGGATAGCTGTAAAAGCTCCGCACAGTCCTGATATGTGATCTCGTCTGGGTGTCGATTCACATAGGAGGTCAGGGCTGCGAAAGTAGAATTTATGCGAAGATTTGCATAAAATTCTAGTAAGAGTTCAGAAGAGAAAGGGACAGCGAGGGTGAGTATGAAATAAAGAGAGGTGTGGGCAAAGAGATCCATTACCGGATACGAGAGGTGTGCAAGATTGATTGTTTGGAAAAGGGTAATGCCACACTCTTTGTAGCGACGGTAGGTAGCCTGATCCTCTACCTCCCTAAATTGAGGGTCCAGAGTGGCCCTCGAGGAACTCCTAGAAGCCTGTCAAACTCGTTTCCCACCAGCCATAGAAAGGAGTTAGCAAGAAAACACAAGAGGAGAAGGGATGTGAAGTGAAAAACCATGGCTGGAATGGCCAGAATTTAAAGAAGCGGCCATATCATCCAGGATGATATGGCACAATAATTGCGTACAGGATGATTGGTCAAAAAGGCGGTCCGATCGTTCGGGCTGATCAAATATCGGCCAGGACGATTAGACACAAGCGATCGTCCCGAGGAGTCAAGCCAGACGACCGTTGAAAAAGCAGATGGTCCGGGCCGATTAGGTGTATCATCCAGGACGATGCACAGTAATTGATCGTAACGACCGAAGTTAAAATGTTTTAAATCTGTGCCATGTGTATCGTCCAGGACAAATAGTGGATCGTCTAGGACGATTGTACAATAATGGATCATCCGGGGCTGATTTTAAAGATTCAAACGTGCTGACACGTGGATCGTCCAGGACGATCTAGTGTATCGGCCAGGACGATGCCCATAAAATGCATCGGCCAGGACTATCATCATGATTGCAACAGAGTTTGATCAGATCATCCAGGACGATATAGTATCATCCAGGACGATGAGTTACAACAAGCACATAAAAGATCAGCAGATGGAATTTGAAAAGAATTTACCCTATCGTCCAGGATGATAAAAGTATCGGCCAGGACGATGTGACTAGAATTTGAAAAACTATGAAGGATGGTGATGATCAAAGCCCTCAAAAAGAAAACAAAAGAATAGTAGAAGGAAAGGAAAGAACACCGAAAAAAGCTAAAAACAGACAATAATTTTTTTTTATCAAAGTAAATCATATGAGAATTTCTTAAGTAATTTAAATTTTAGAGTTTCAAGAGATCAATAGGTTAACAAATTTTAATCAGAAGAAGGTAGAATACCCGATTCTGTTAACCCTAGATCGGATATTCTTCAGGGTATAAATTGTCTTTTGAAAAATAGAGTCCTAACTCAGAATAACAAAAAAGGATAAAAAGAAGATCCATTCAAAACTTGTTTACAAAGAAAGTGTCTCATAAATAATATGTCAAAGTAATTTTTCTCAATCATGGAATTTGAAATCAAGCCTTTGAAAATCTCACATAACCCATAAATTCTTCTATGTTTTAAAAGTTTTCAAAAGAGAGGATAGCTTGCGTTTTAGTGGGCTCATTTTATACCACTTGAATCTTTGATTGGATCTTTGAGCAACTTTTGATTTTTTATACACATTTGTGTACATATTTTTTCCTTTTTCAATCTGGCGTCATTGGCCTCTTTTCTTTTTAATTCGTGCAAGCTAAAAGCGCTTTAACAAAAATCCTTAAAAAGAACCTTAGCTGTGAGTATATCCTTCAAATATTAGAGAATATGAGCTCTCTCTCAAACATAGGGAAGAATAACCCACAAAACAAAACTAAAAATTATATGATCAGTGCAAAGGCAAGATCTTAAATAACTTGAGAGATATATAAGAACTTTGGATATTATGCACAAGATAGATTTTTTTGTAGCAAGATAAAAATAATTTTAGTTTCAAAAACCATTGGCTAAAATGAGTTAGACTTTTGTTTAGAGAAGAAAAATTATACCACTAAACAAGGTCAGAAGGAGGGAAACCATCAACGGTATTCCTTCCTTTAACCGATTTAGAAATGCTAAACATAATCTCTAAAACTTCAAAATTTAAAAAGCTTAAAAAATAATCATATAGGAAACCAAAAAAAAAAAAAAATGAAAACAAAGCAAACTAGAATAACACAAAACAAGCACATAAGAAAAAATACAAAAAAAAATCATTTCAAGAAATTATGAAGCTGTGAGTTTAAGCAATTTTTGAGCTGCAAGCCTCCTTTTGTCCAGTCATCCAATGCTCCCATGAGGTCTTTGGTGAGAGCATACCTGCAAAACTCAACAACAGTCAGATTTAGAAACCCAACCTAGTTTGGGTCCCTTCTTAGGAAAAGTAGAATACAATGTATGTGTGGTATGCTGTGAATCATGTATCTTAGGTCTCCACACCCAATGTGTACTATGGTGAACAGTGGAAGTGTGTGAGATGTGTCCTAGCATGCCACAAGAAAAACATCTAACTCCAGGAGAATGATTTCTTAAATGATTTGAGTTAAAATGCCTCTTCCTAGGTTTTGGCTTTGGATTCAAAGTGGGAGTCTTCCAATTTCCCTTAAGTGTATCCAATTCATTTCTAATCCTCAAGTTTGTACTTTTTAGAATATCATTCTCAATTATCAAGGTTTTTCCTTTCTCTTTTGATTTCTTGAAATTAGATTCAAGTGATGTGTGTGAAACTTTTAATGCATCATGCTCATTAATTAATTCCAAATGCTTTTTGTTCAAATCATCAAATTAATCAAGAAGAGCCATGTGATTAGAATCAATTGTTGAATGATCTTTAAGAATAATTTCATACTCTTTTTGCAAATTTACAAGTTCCACTTTTAAGCTAGCATGAGTCTTCTTAAGTTTTTTATATGATGTATGGATTTTCTCACAAATCTTAAACAATTCATCATAGGTTGGTTTACATACCTCTTCCTCAACACTTTGCTAAAGATGATCATCCCCCATTAAGCACAAGTTTGTAGTCTCTTCCTCTGGTTCAGTCTCAGAGGAATCAGTACCACATTCTGCCCAGAATGCCTTTTGGACTCTCTTCTTATCCTTCCTAGACTTAGGTTTCTCCTCACCTTTTTCCTTTTCTTTGCTGGAGTGATCTTGAAGTGTAGGACAATCGGCTCTCACATGTCCAGGCTTCCTGCATTCATAACAAACAACATTAGAAGATCCTTTAGAATGTTTATTATCCCTACCTTTTATCCAATGATGCTTTTGTTTCTTCCTTAGAAAACTTTTGAATTGCCTTGTGATGAAGGCAAATTCATCGCTTTCAGACACGGAATATTCAGACTCTGATTTGTGCGCCTTCAATGCAATTGTTTTCTCCTTCTTCTCACTTGCAACAAGATTTCTTTGATTCACCCCCTGCTCGTAAGCAATGAGCGAGCCAAGTAAGTTATCAATATAATAAGTGTTCAAATCCTTAGACTCAGTGATTGCCATGATCTTAGCATCATATGACGAAGACAAGCATCTCAAAATTTTGTTTACTTTTTCATAGTTTGAAAGTTCTTTTCCTAGTGCATGCAGTGAAGTAACTATCTGAGTATACCTAGTATACATGTCAGAAATCGATTCATGAGGTTTCATACGAAAAAGTTTGTAGTCATGCAAGAGAATGTTCAAACGGGATTGTTTAACCTCATTAGTGCCTTCATAGGTGATACACAATTTATCCCAAATTTTTTTACCAGTTTTGCAAGTGGAGACACACATGTAATCCTCAGATTTTAAAGCAGAGAAAAAATAGTTCAAATATTTTTCATTCAATTGAGCTAAATCTCGTTCATCGAAAGTCCATTCAGTAAAAGCAACTTCCATTTTGAAAACCATTAATTTCATGAGAAGGTCGAGAATAACCTTCTTTGATAAGCATCCACATGAGATAATCAGTATATTGTAAAAATATTGACATGCAGGTTTTCCAAAAATTAAAAGGTAAGTTGTCAAACAAGGGAGGTCGTGTAATTGAATAACCTTCCGTAGTGTTACGATTCTCAAGGTTAGCCATGAATCAAAATTCAAAAAGTTTTCAAACTCAATTTTTATGAATCCCGCTCTAATTCCACTTGAAAGTTCGTTAGGGATGTTAAGATCTATAGAACTGGACCAAGCTAACCAAGAGGGGGGGGTGAATTGGTATTTTAAAAAATTTCTTTTCAAAGAACAAAAATCATATAAACCAAAATAACACCACGAGAAAAATAAATGCAGAAATTAAAGTGCGGAAGCAAAAAACAAGAACACAAAAATTTATAGTGGTTCGGTCAACTTGACCTGCATCCACTCCTCGGAGGCGCCCTCCGAGTATTGCACTATACTCGTGACTCTCCTTTAGCCCTCATAGCTAGGCGGAGAACCTTTACAAAGAACCTCCTTTTTGCCACCCCAGCAAGGAAGAGAACCTATCTTCTTTTGCTTCCTCCTGAAGCTGGCAGAGAACCACAACCAGATGCTGACGCCTTACCTCTACCAACCCTTCCACGAATAAGAAACTTTAAATGAAGAAGAAGCAGAGCTATCCTTGAAGCAACCCTTGTGAATCCCCTCACAAGCTCCCCTCACAAGATCCTCTCTCTCTCCCTCTCTCTCTTTCTCTCCTCAAGGCCTTCTCAGGTCAAGGCAGCAGCAAAAAAGATTGTTCAAAATGTTTAACAAGAGCTCTTAAATAGAAGAGCTTCAAAGGAGCTCATTAATTGCAAGTTGCCGACTATATCATCCAGGTCGATATGCACATCGGCCTGGCCGATCAGTACAAATCTCAGAAGATCGGCCATAGCATCGCCTTGAATGCAAACTGGACGATTTAAAATTAGCTTGATCGTCCAGGCCGATCTCACGATCATCCCGGCCGATCAGTTCAAATAAGAGAAAAATCGTCCAGAGCATCGTCCTGAAGTAACTAAGGTTTTTGAATAGATCGTCCTTGTCGATCGTGCGATCATCCAGAATGATATGATCGTATTAATCATCTTTAATTACTTCCTTGATTTTCTGATCAATTAAGGCATAATTTGTGAATATCATCCTGGCCGATAAATGATTTTCCTGGCCGATTATTTAAAAATACAGTATACCTTAATTGTCTATGGCGGCAACTTCTTTCTATTTTGATGTTATCGTCCTGGCCGATACACGTATCATCCTGAACGATCTGTTAATGACGGCTGCCTTAAATAAGAATCCTTATTTAGACTTTCTGTTTTAAGCCTGATCGTCCAGGACGATGTTAATATCATCCTGGCCGATATGAGTAAAAATAGAAATTCTAAGTCTCTCAAGTGTGTGTGTGTGTGTGTGTGTGTGTGTGTGGTTACTTAGCATCAGTCTCTTTGACCATTATAAGTAGACTCAAGAAGAGAAAAAATAAAGTACAGACTGACTCAACCCTAAACCTACACAATCTTGAACTAGCTTCGTTTGTTCGTCCGATCTTCAATTCCTAAAAAGTTAGAAGTAACAGGCAGTCCTAGAGAATCAATAGTGTTTGTCAATCATCAAAACATAAGTCATGAAAATAGATTTGCAATAGTTATTTCCATAGTTCATTTTATACAAAAACTAAATCACTCTTACTTTTCCAGAACAAAGAAGATCGTCCTGGGATGAACTATAATTTTCGTCTGGATGTCCTTATCCAGAGAGCATTATCCTGGGACATATGTAAATATCATGCAAATGATTGCGTCTAGAGAGCATCGTCCTAGGATGAACGTGATTATCATCGGCATGAAGGCATCTAGAGAGCATCATCCTGGGATGCACTTAAAACATCGTGTAAATGAATGCAACTACAAAGCATCGTCCTGGGACGATCATGATAAATCGTCTAGACAAACAGTGTGAAACATGAGTTCATAGGACATCGTCCAGGGATGAATGAGACACTTTGTCTGGACAAACAGTTCAAAGTGAGAATTCAGAGGACATCGTTCAGGGATGAATGAGACACTTCGTTTGGACGATCATGACTTAGAAAAATTTCCCACTTTCTGTTCGTTCCATTGCTCTTTGAGAGGTCAAACTGATCTGATCGTCCTGTACGAATATGGTTCATACCGTATGATCAGTATAAGAAAATTTTGACTTTTTAAATATCTCCCCTAGTGTGTGTGTGTGTGTGCTAGGTTATTCAATTATACTTACACTCTCTCAGACTTAATAAAGTGAAAAATACATACTTCAATTTACAAACTATCTTATATTGCATTTGATTTAAAGTATTTATTAGTTTTTAATACGATTATCCTTAAATGTTTGTCCACACAAGAGAAAAAACAATTCTTCCAAAAAATATTTGGAGAAAATAATAATTAGAATAATAATATTTGAAATTATCAAAACTGTATAAGTTGCAAGAATGTAAAACATGCAAAAGCGAAGTAGCAACTCTCTTAACACTCCTCATCCCAACAGCTCAATGATAAAAATGGGAATAGAATCCAAAGTGCAGAGGTGATACCTTTTAAAGATTCCGGGGAAAAACAGGTGGACCGTTTATCCATTCCAATAATATGGTTCCCAATATACCAAGGTCCCCTACTTAGAACTTCCTCCATAGATTCACTATTTTTGAAAGAACAAAGAATAAAACTAAGTCCAAAGTGTTGTTAGATGAAAACTTCCAAACCAACTCCATTGCCTTCGTAGTTCTTGGCTGCAAACAGAGAATGAGACATCATTCCCAAGCACTTTGATCACAAGAGAATTCTTCAAGACCAGAGAATTGGCTAATTCCAAATCAGAGTTTAGCTTAACAGCCACTCCATCTTAAGTCATTTGCGTAGAATTCATAATGTAATTCAGCTTAATATGCTGAGTCTTCTTCCAAGCCAAAATAAAACTATCTTTAGGAATAGGATCTTCATTTTTCTCAACTGCTATCTCAGTAATATCAACATCATTCTCAAAGTTAGCCAATAAATTCTTGCTAACCTGATTTTGATCATCAGCTTCTTGAATTCCCACAAATTTGTTGGCCTTCAACACCAATCCTGAAGAGGAGGTTGCATCCTTACCCAAACTTCCAAAAGAATAAGATTTTGACTTAGTAAAACTTATCAAATCTTTTTGAACCTCTAGAAAACCTTTTCCTTTACCTTCAACAATCGGTTCTTGAAGGTCATAACAATCCAAAACTTAGAGAGAGAAAGTCTGGGATTTCAAATTCTCGGATTTGGCGGTCCGTGCGATTCGTGCGGACGGTGGCGAATCTCGCCGGCGACTAGCCGGCTGACTGGCATTCTGGAGCTTTGACGATGGAGCAACGTCGTCTACTCCCATCGGATGTTTGGAAGAATTGTAAGAAGAATTTGGCGATACCGACCTCGGAGGTGTTTAATGGTAATTCTAAGGTGTTGGAGGGATTCAACCAGAACTTTAAGGGATTTAATGGTAAACCCCTTGTTATCAATGAGGTGGGGTTATTAGGAAGATCGGAATTACCTGTTCTTTTTCCTGGCAAAGGTAAAAATGTTATCAAGGATGGAGATGTCAGTTTCTTGAAAGGAAATTCTGTACCAGATGGGGACTTTAAAGAAGCAGATTTGGACTGTTCTGTTTCTTCTGATCTGAGAGTTTATTCATGTAAGAATTTTGACTCAAAATCCTTACCTTCTTCTCCATGTAGAAGAGATTCCTCTGTCAAAGATCTGGTTAGTAGCAATCCAGTGGAGGATTTATCTCTCAAGACCAAACAGATGATTGATAAGGAAGTGAACATTGTAGTGGAGATTAACAATAAATTTGGTGCGTTATCTGATTTGGAGGAGGGTGTTAGAGAGGAGCCCGTTGTAGCTATTGATATAGGAACTTTGGAGGAAGGAGAAATTCCTGAATCTACTTTGGAAGGAGATGTTTTACAGGTAGATAAGGCTGAGAAGCTTAGTCCTCTGAATGCTCATGAAGTTTATATAGCCAAGAATCACTCAGATTCGAGTTTGGAGGGTAACCTTTCCTTGGATAAAAAAACTAAACTGACTAAAGAGCTCAAATCTCTTGGTGCTAGTAATATAATTGGTCATAATAGGAAGGGAGAAAGTGGAAAAGTCAAGAAGAATGGGGGTCCGTCCCCCATCTTTAGAAAATGAGTTCTCTACTATTCTGGAATTGTAGAGGAGCCAGGAAGGTGGAGGCTGCTCTATATCTAAAGGAAGTGGTGAAGGATTATAAAGTTTTTTTTGTTGGTTTGTTGGAAATAAAGATTTTCTCTTTAGACAACAACCAAATTTTGAAGATTTTGGGTAGCAACTGGGATTTTTTCATGGTTCCAACTGGTGGTCTTTGAGGAGGTCTTTTGATTTTATGGAGGAAGGACTTGGAGGTTTTCTCAGTTATGGAGGCTTCTTCCCAGCTAGTGGTGGGGAAGTTGGAGATGTTGGGTAAGGGAAGTTGGATTGTTTCTTCTGTGTATGGAAGCACGGATGGTCAAGAAAGGAAATTGCTTTGGGAAGGTCTGGAGAAGCATTGTTCGGCTGATTTACCTTCGGTAATTGGCGGTGACTTCAACTGTATTCTCTCTCAAGATGAGATAAGAGGTGGGAGGAAATTCATTATGAATCAAGGTTCCAAGGACTTTCAGCAATTTTTGATTAATAATGATCTGCATGAGATTAAGGCTGTGGGACCAAAGTTTACATGGTGCAATAATAATTCTGGTAGTGCTCGTATTCTTGAAAAATTAGACAGATGTCTAATTAACTCCTTAGCTATGAATTTGTTACAAGTTGTTCTTGTTAAGCATCTCTCTCGTATTGCCTCGGACCACTGTCCGATTCTTTTTGAGATGTTTAAATCTGTGGAATTTAGTAAGAGGGATATACTGTATGAGGAGGTGTGGGCCTCGTATCATGGTGCCACTGCTTTAGTGAGGAAGATTTGGAACAAAAAATCTATTGGTGATCCGGCTTTTATTCTTAATTGGAAATTTAAAAAGACACTTAGAGCTCTTTTCTTCTGGAGCAAGGAGAAGCACCGAAGTTTAACTGATCTAAGAGACAGTTTAAAAGGAGAAATCCTGGAACTACAGATGGAGGAATCGGTGAATGGCAATTCAGAGGATAAGCTGCAATTGCTGAGATTCAAGATCAATGAACTGAATGTCACGTTAGCTCGCCTTAATGCTTGGTGGAAACAAAGAGCTAAAGTCAAATGGATGGAAGAAGGTGATAGTAATTCCTCTTTTTTTCATGCCTTTGCTAGTGCAAGAAGAAATAGCAATTGGATTCATCATATTAGGAAGAGTGACGGTAGTATATCAGAAGGGGTTTCGGTTATTCAGAACGTTTTTACAGATTTTTTCAGAAGGAAGTGGCAGCATAGAAATTGCTCTTTGGAGGGGTGGCCGAATCCTTCTCATTTGATTAGCAGTGAAGAGCAAAGGCTGCTGGAGGCTGATTTTACTAGAGAAGAACTTCAATTGGTGGTGGCTAATTCTGAAAGAAACATCTCTCCTGGTTTAGATGGTATAACCTTCTCATTCATGAAAGACTTTTGGAATGTGATTAAGGATGATATGTGGGCGGCAGTGTTTAATGTCTTGTCCTCTTGCAACATGGATCAATCGTGGAAAGAAACCTTGATTGTGCTGATTCCGAAAATTAAGTGTCCTCAAGAGCCTTCTCATTTCAAGCCTATTAGTCTTTGCATGACTATCTATAAAGTTATTGCAAAAATGCTTCTTAACAGGTTGGAAAAGATTGTTCATAAACTCATTTCGGTAGATCAAGCAGCATTCGTTAAAGGTCGATCCTTATCTGATCATGTGTTGGTGGCTCAAGAGATTTTCAATAAATTCAGATGGTCCAAAGCTAAAGGTGGTTTGCTAGCAATCAAGCTGGATATTGAGCAGGCTTACGATAGCATGGGTTGGGATGCTTTGAGGCAAGTACTTATTCGTTTTAACTTTCCCTCTAAATTATGGGAACTCTTATTAAGTTGTGTGCTCAATCCAAAGTTTTGTATTTTGATTAATGGGAAGAAGACGGATTGGATTGAAGGGAAGTGTGGATTTAGGCAAGGATGCCCTTTATCTCCCTTTCTCTTCATTTTGTGCTCTCAGATTTTGTCTGATGCTCTTTGATTATGGATTAATAAAGGTATTTCTGTTGTTCGATTAGCTCCTAAAGTTTCTCATCTTTTGTTTGCGGATGATATTCTTATTTTCTCGGAGGCTAAGGTGAAGGAGGTTAAGGAGTTGAGGAGAATTATAAACAATTATCGTGATTGGACAGGCCAGATGGTTAATCAAACCAAATCCATGATATTGTTTGGTAAGAATACAAGGAAAAGAGTTCAGAAGAAAATGATGAAGATTCTTAAATTCAAAAAGGTTAAGGAGATCAATTATCTGGGTATTAAAATGGCTTTGAGGAGATTGAAAATAGCGGATTTCCAGAATCTTTTGGAGTTTGCGGCTGGTAGACTAAATACTTGGGGCTCAAAAAACATCTCTCTTGAAGGTAGAATAGTCTTGGTAAAGTCTGCTTTTTTGTCTTTACCTCTATTCATGTCTTCTCTTACTCTTGTTCCTTTAAGAGTTTTGAAGGATTTTGATAAGATGTGTAGAAGTTTTCTTTGGAGTAAAGGGGATGGAAATTCTATAATTCACTACGTATCTTGGGAATTACTTTGTAAACCGAAATATGAAGGTGGTAGAGGTCTCTTCTCGGCGGTATCAAAAGTTGGTCCTCTTCGGACGAAATTTGCTTGGAAATTTTTTAACAACCCAGATTCGGTTTTGAACCAGATTTTGAAAGCTAAGTATGGAGCTGATATTTGGTCCTCTTCGGTTAGGACTGGGTGTTCAATAACTTGGAAAATTTTTGTTGTGGGTGCTATATTTTTGAGAAAGGTGATTAGATGGAAGATCTCTAATGGTGATTCAATCAATTGGTTGTATGATACGTGGATTTTGGATAGAAAAATTGCTATGTGGCCGACCTTTGTTAATGTTCAAGAATACGTAGACCTCCCTCTCAGCATTTTCATTTCTAATGGCCAGTGGAACTTTGACAAGCCGAAAGAAACTTTTGGGAATCTGCTGATTGAAATTATTTCTAATATTCCAATTGATAACAGAAGACAGGTTGATTAGATGGAACTTTTACAGAAGTTTTCTGGTAAATCTATCACTGCATTGGCTTCATCAACTAGTATGAATCATGAGGAGGTTAGTAATCAATGGAGTTGGATGAGGAAGATAAAGCTTAAACCAGCTATTGATCTGTTCTGGTGGAGAATATGCAACAATTCATTACCGACTTTTTCTTTCCTTTTGAGAAGAAGATTGAGTACCTTAGTTGAATGTCCAAAAAGATGTGATGAGGAGGAGAATGTGAGCCACATTGTGAGTAGCTGTTCAAAACACAGGAGAACTATCTTGATTTTGAATAAATGGGGGTTTAATGTTCCTGTTTTTGATAATCTGGATGATTGTTTAGATGAGCTTCAGAAGTTGCAAGGAAGGAATGCTTTGTTGGCTAATATTTTCTGTACAGCGGTTTGGATGGTTTGGAAAAGCAGATGCAAATTAGTACATGGTGAAAAAGAAGATGCGGAGACATATATAGCATCTAATGCAATTTCGTATGCTTTAAGGAGCAATTTCATTAATTTTCAGTCGGGAAACTGGAATGCTAACCAGCAATTGCTGTCTTTACATTGGCATCCCCCTCCCCCCGGATGGATAAAAATTAATGTTGACGCTGCTATTGAAAAGAATAATGTAGCTGGTATTGGAGGTGTGGCTAGAGACGGTAATGGGAGATTTCTGTTAAGTTTCGGTTACCAGCTTTTGCATTGGGATTCTTCTCATTTGGAAATGCTTGCGGTGTTGTACCTGAAGAACGTCATACAAGAATGGATGTTTGAAGCTCAAGGGATTATCATAGAAGGTGACAATGTCAATATCATCAAAGCTCTTCAGAGATCTATTAAGAAATGGGAGGTTAGTAGAGTTATAGAAGATGAGTTAGCCTTTTTACTGAATTTTAAGCAAGTGTGTTTTTCTTGCTCTGGTAGAGATGGTAATAAGTTAGCAGATATTTGTGCTAATGTGGCGTTAAATGGGTTGTTTTTTTGGGATAGTCTGCATTTGGATTTTATTCCTCCTTCCTTCTTGTTTTGTCTGAAGGAGGATAGTAGCTTTTTGGGTGTGATGTGAGGTTGTATTGTTGTTTTTCTTTTTAATGCAATTTCATGCATTTTCTTCGGAAAAAAAAAACAATCGGTTCTTGCCGTAATGGTGGCCTGAACCCTTCTCTAATCACCATAGGTCTTGCTGAATTTTGATCAGCAGAATCATTTCGAATCTTATTATTCTTCGAAACAAATGGTTTAACTGGATTGCTTGGAATGGAAGAAGAATGATGATTACCGCCGATAAGAAGCTGTCGGCAGTCAGGTAAGACCATCTTCAACGATCCTCAATGATCACAGAAAACCCACAAATCAAAAAATTCAAAACAACGATAAACTTTCTCTCTCTAGAAAATAATAGCTTCTCTCTAGAAAATCACAGCTTCTCTCTCTAAAATTCTTTATCAAAATTCAAATTGTGCTCTCTACTATTTGATTCATCATTAAAACTTTTAAAGTCATTTTCCAATTGAGGATAGGATGATTTTAAGATCTCATTCTCTTTATTCAAGTTATCAAACTCATCAAGTAAGCTCATGTGATTGTTATCTATGAATACATGATCCTTCATAATTATTTTATATTCTCTTTGCAATTCTTGTAACTCTAAATTAAGACTAGCATGTATTTTTTTTAGCTTCCTATATGCATCATGTATTCTTTCATAAACTTCTAATAATTCATTATAGGTCAAGTCACATATCTCTTCTTGATATGACTGATCAAGATTACCGGTCATTAAGCTCAAGTTTGTGACTTCCTCCTTTTTAATTTCTGATGAATCCGAACCCGAGCTCGCCCAAAAAGCTCTTTGGAATATCTTGTTTCCCTTCTTCACATTTGGTTTCTCCTCTGCCTTCTCCTTGTTAGGAGTGGCTTTAAGTTTTGGGCAGTCTGATTTTATATGTCTGGGTTTACTGCATTCATAGCAAATCACATTATTTGAAATCTGAACATTCTTATTAAATTTATCTCTATTCCACTATTGGCATCTCTTCTACTTCCTCTTTTGAAATCCCCTAAATTGCCTAGTCATTAAGGCAATATCGTCCTCATCCTCAGGTTGTGATAGATCACTCTCCTACTCCTCTACTTTTAGTGTTATGTTTTTCTCCTTTTGTGGTTCTCCTACATCAATCTTTCTTTGACTCACTCCTTGCTCAAAAGCAATTAGTGGTCCAAGAAAATTATCAATAAAGTAAACATTTAAGTCTTTAGACTCTCTAATTGCAGTTATTTTTATATCATAAGTAGTATGTAAGCAATGGATAATCTTATTAACCATTTCAGCATTCAATAATTCCCTAGTACATGCAAAGAAGTAACTATCTGAGTGTATCTTGTGTACATTTCAAAAATAGATTCATTGAGTTTCATATGAAATAATTCATAGTCATGTAACAAGATGTTTAATATAGACTGTTTTACTTCATTTGTCTCTTCATAAGTGATACAAAGTCTATCCCATATATCTTTTCCACTTTCGCAAGTGAAAATCCGTATTTAGTCTTCAGATTTAAGTGCACAAAAGAAAATGTTTAGACACTTAGCATTTAGTTGTGCTAACTCATGTTCTTATACAGTCCAATTTGTAAAGGGTATTTCAATTCTAAAACCATCAACTAGTCTAGTTGGTTTTATATACCCTTCTTGTAATAAAATCCACAGACGATAATCTAATTACTATAAAAATGTAGACATGCATATTTTCTAAAAATTTAAAGAAAGATGATCAAACAAAGGAGGTTGATTGATCGAATACCCTTCAGGTGTGTTCTGATTTTTAAAAGTAGCCTTGCTCGTTTTTTAAAAAGTAGTATAAACTTATGATTTTGAAATTAAGCTCTGATACCACTTATTGATTCTTGTTAAATCTAGAATAAGTTGTTAAACCTAAACTAATGTCCCAAGGCTAACCAAGAGGGGGGGTGAATTAGTAATTTAAAAAATTACTCTCTGATTAAAAAATTAGAAAATGATTAATGATTTGTAGCAAGTTAATTTTAAGGTTTTCAAAATAAAACTTTTCAACCACGAAAAATAAAACTTGTAGTAAGTAAATAAGCAACAAAAATAAAAGACACAAAGATTTATAGTGGTTCAGTCAAACACAACCTACATTCACTCCTTGAAGCCTCCCACTTTAGGTATTGCACTATCACCAAAGTGACTCTCCTTTTTCCCCCAAAACAAGGTGGAGAAGCCTTTACAAAATTCTCTTCCACCAATCCCCAGTGCTATAGAGAACCTTCGTTCTTTCACACCCTCCAAGTGTAAGTAGAGAACCTTCATCCTTTCACACCCTCCAAGTGTAGGTAGAGTACCTTCGACTATTCACACTCTCTAAGTGTCGGTAAAGAACTGTCATCATTTCATACCCTTCAAGTGTCGGCAAAGAACCGTCGACTGTTCACACTCTCTAAGTGTCGGCAGAGAACCGTTATCCTTTCAAACCCTCTAAGTGTAGGCAGAGAACCGTCAGCTGTTCACACTCTCTAAGTGTCGGTATTGAACTGTCGACTATTTATACTCTCCAACTGTCGGCACAGAACTGGATCTTCTTCAATGATTTTCTCATGAGCAAACTAGAAAGACAAGAGGAAGAGTGAAAAGTACAAATCACACACATAAATTCTTACCCTTGAGTAACCTTGTGAACCCTTCACACTCCACTAATAAGAAATCTCACTCAAACACTCTCTCCTTAAATAGCCCTTTACAAATCATGAAGATCAAATGACAAAAGATTAAGTTCTTGTTTTTAGTTGACCTTTTATACAAAAGACATAAAAAATCATCCAGAAAATTGAATGTTTCAATTTTGACCGTTCATGATTATACTATACGATCATATGTTCATACATATGAACAGTTCAAATACTATTGCGTACAAACCCATTGTGAATCAGTACGAAATCATTTAGTACATGATCATCATCCAGTATGAACTAAGTTAGTCTGGTACAAATAGAAAAATTTCAAAGTTCATCTATATGAAAGGGCAGGATGAAATGAATGAAAATAGAACAGGGACGTTCGTCCTGTGATGATCATAAATATCGTCCATTACTTTGTGCGTCTGAGGACATAACAGAGATGTACGTTCTTGAATGAAATTAAATATCATCCGTACGATCTTCGTTTGAGGACAGAACAGAGACGTTTGTCCTGGGATGATCATAAATATTGTCCTGTACGATGTGCGTCCAAGGACAGAATAGAGACGTTCATCCTGGGATGAAATTAAATATCATCCGTACAATCTTCATTTGAGGACACAACAGAGGTGTTCGTCCCAGTACTAAAATAAAATTTTGTCCCGTACGATCCATACTTAGAAAAAAATTTTGTCCTCTCTATTCGTTCAATTGCTCACTAGGCACAATAACTAACTGATCGTCCCGTATGAATTGATATCATACTATATGATCAGTTTAAAAAATATGAATTTTAAAATCTCCCCAGGTGTGTGTGTGCTCAGTTACTCAATTACAATCACACTCTCTTAGACTATTCTCAGACTCAATAAAATAAAAAATACAGACTTCAGACACAATAAACTAAACTAATCTTTGAGTTGAAGTCTTCCATAATCTGGAGTATGATTTTTCTAAAATGTTATTACATACAAGAGAAAAATAATTCTTGCAAAATATGTTAAGAGAAATAATAATCAAAATAGTAATACTTAAAATCATCAACAACATACAAGTTGTAAGAATATCAAACATGTAAAATTGGATAGCAACTATCTCAATAAGGTGGATCAATAGGAGCTCAAAGAGAGTTTATCCCAATGGTCAGTGTATCTCTAGTTTTGCCTATAGTGTATAGTTTGACTCATTATGAGGCAAAGGATGCACCTAATGTAGTGACAAGTATGATTCCTATTTTTATGTTATCATGTCGAATTTTATTTGATTATGGAGAAATCCATTCTTTTATGTATGAGTTTGTGCTGAATGAATTAGGTTTACTTCAAAATTTGTTAACTTCTTATATGTCTAATTTATTGCCTGCTAAGGATTTTCTAGTTGCTAGTCACATTTGTAGATGCAAAATCAAAATTAAAAATATAATTACAGTCAAAATTAATTTTGCTATCTTTTAAAGAATTGAATGTGAAAGTAAGTATGAATTTGTTGAGTAAATATGAAACTCAAATTGATTGTAGTTAAAAGTGGACGAGACAATGTAGCAAAAAAGTGTTTCATTTTTAAGGTACTATAAGTATTTTATCTTCCTTGATATTTGTATTGCAAGTTAACAAGTCTTGAAAAAAGGAAAATTTTATATTTTTTACTTTTGTGAGAGATTTAAACTAATCTATTTAAAGTATTGAAGATGTTTTAATAGTCTAGGAGATTCTTGATATATTTTTGAGGAGTTAATAGGACTACCTCCAAAAAGAGAGGTAGAGTTCTGTTTCAAATTGGTGTTGGGTACATTTCTGATAATGAAGGCTCCTTATAGAATGACACCAAAGGAACTACATGAATTAAAGATTCAGTTTCAAGAGTTATTATATAGAGGCTTATTAAGGCCAAGTGGATCACCTTTAAGAGTTTCTATGCTATTTATAAAGAAGAAAGATGGATCTTTATGTATGTCTGTCAACAATCAGGAGTTGAATAAAGTGATTTTTAAGAATAAATATAGATTTTCTAAGAAAAATAATTTATTTGGTTAGTTAGAAGGTGCATCCTTATTCTCTAAGATTGATCTGAGATCGAATTATCATAAACTAAGTGTGAGAGCTGAGAATGTGGCAATGATAGCCTTCATCTATGGGCAATATGAGTTTGTGGTGATGAAACTAAGTTTGGTGAATACATAAGGTATTTTAATGGACTTGATGCAAAGGGTGTTCAGGAATTATCTGGACTAGTTCATTATTGTACTTACTTATGGTATTATAATATATTTGACGTCTAACGAGAAGCAAGCTAAGCATCTAATAAATAAGCTATATGGTGTTTCTCTCACTCTCAACTATCTGTTGGTGTTTCAGACATACGTACATTGCTAAGATGCTATATGTTTTACTCTACTGCCGCGTATATTCTCATCTGCAACAACAACAACAACAACAATAATACTAATAATAATAATAATAATAATAATAATAATAATAATAGGATGAAGGATTAGGTGATGTTTGGAGGTGTTTGTAAGATAATATGGGTTTATGTTAGAAGTGATAAGGTGTTAAGGACCTTTAGGACTGGGCTTGGTAGAAAATATGAGGAGATGTTGGGCTTTGGTGGAAGTTGGGTAGATGTAGAGAGGCTATTATGAGTGGGAGACAAAATATTTAGGTAGATGTATATGATATATTCTGAAAAAATACTATTATCAATAATTTAAAAAATGATATCCTGGTAAGATTATAGTACTCTATAATTATACTAGAATATTATATCACAAAATTAAAAAAAAATTAAGTACAGCAAATTATATATATATATATCTCATGTCCTTTTTTATAATTTAAAACAAAATAAATTTTTTGTTAAGTATTTTTTTAATAGAAAAGAAAAAAAAAGATAAAAAAATAAAATCACAAAAACAAAAGATCAAATAAAACATGCAAAAAAATTACAAACAAAGGTTTAAGCACCATCTTACTCCTGGTACGATGCTTCAGAGACCAGGTCTACCTAAGAAATTTTTTGCTTTTTATTATTTGATCAATTTATAATTTTCTTTGCTTTAGCTTTTTCTTTTGTAGAAAGAGTTCTCAAATTAGGAATCTGAATTTTCATATGTTCAGTCTTCCTACATCCAAAGTAAATACCATTAGAAAAAATTTTGACATTCTTACCATTTTTACACTTATTCCACTTTTGTTAATGCTTATGCTTTGGTGAGCTTTTTAATTTGCTTGACCAGTTATTACTTTCGTCACCAACTAAGCTATCTCTTTCCGTATCTTCAGCTTTTAGCACTATCGTTTTACCTGCATCCAACAGTCTTTAACCCAAACTTTGCTCATAGGCAATGAGTGAGCCAATCAAAATAATAATAGAATATTCATTCAAATTTTTTGATTCATAAATAGCAATAACTTTAGCATCAAATTTATCTAATAGACAACGAAGAATTTTATTAATTTTTTCAAAATTTGAAAATTCTTAACCTAAAGCATGCAATGATGTCACAATTTGAATAAACCTAGTATACATGTCTGAGATCGTTTTATAAGGTTTCATAGAAAACATTTCAAAATCATGCATTAACAAATTCAATTTGGATTGCTTAATTTCACTAGTGCCTTCGTATATGGTGTGTAGTTTATCTCAAATTTGTTTACTAGTAGTGCACGTGAAAACTAACATAAAATTTTCAAAATTTAAAGCATAAAAAAAGTAATTTAAAGATTTTACATTCAATTGAGTATCGATTCGTTCATCTCTATTCCATTGACTAAAATGAATGTTAGTTTTAATTCCATCTAAAATACGTGACGGTAATGAATAACCAGTTAAAATCATATGCAAAAATTAATTGATTGCAAAAAAATAAACATGCGAAATTTCTAAAAATCAAATCTAATATTTTCAAACAAAGACAGTCTGGTGATTGAATAATCTTCCGCAATATTATGATTTAAAAAATTAGCCATGGATCAAAATTCAAAAGCTTTTAAAAACTAGATTTTATGAATACTACTCTGATACCACTTGAAAGTTTGTTAGGAATGTTAGGCCCTATGAACTAGTCCCAAGGCTAACCAAAAAAAGAGATGAATCAATATTTTAAAATAAATCTTTCGATCAAACACAAATGAAAGCAAATATTACCACAAAAAAAACCAAATGCAAAAATTAAATATGGATGTAATAAAGGAAAGAACACACCAGATTTATTGTGGTTCGGTAAAACCTTGACCTACGTCCACTCCTTGGAGGCACCCTCCAAGTATTGCACTACAAAAGTGTTTCTCCTTTAGCCCCTACAGCTAGGCAGAGAAGCTCTTACAAAATCACTTCCACCTTCCCCGGTGCAGCGGAGTCGCCGGGTCCTTTGACACCAAAGAGATCTTCTTCTTCTGTGAACTTCCCTCAAAATAAGCCTTAAATCCAACGGTATTAAGGTGCAAGCCTGCTGGAGCAACCATGTGGAATCCCCCTCCACACTCCCTTGAGTCCCCTCTCATAGGATTTTCTCCCTCTCTCTGACTTCACCCGTTCCTCACTCCCTTTCAAGCTCTATCTTCAACTCTCCCCAAAAGAATAAAGCTACAATGGATGCCAAAGATACTTACCAAGTGTCATGTCATAACTTAAATATTTTATAGTCCTGGACGATCCTCTGGACGATGTCCAAAACTAAGTAATTCCTAAATAGATATGACCGCAGATTCTTTCTGTTTTGAGCCTATCGTCCTGGCTGATACAAAATTTTCCAGGACGATGTTTTTTGCTTAATGACGGCTACTTTAATGAGGATGCCCTAATTAGGGTTTTTGCTATTAAACCGATTGTCCAAGATGATATAAAATCATCCCAAACGATATTACCAAAAACAGTAAACTCTAGGGAACAGCTAGAAATCTTTCAAGTTACAAAGCATCGGGAGCCACACTAAATATAATAGACTCAAGAAAGCAAAAAGGGTACAAACTTACTCAAACATAGGCTACCCATTCTTGAGCTGGTTTCAAATTACAATCTGATCGTGTGGACCTGAAATATTAGTAGATAAGGCAGTCGTAGAGAAATAAGAGTGTTTGTTATCATCAAAATCATAAACCATGAAAATAGATCCGCAACAAAAATAATAGGGGAAGTTATAGCAAGTAAGATATTTCTCCTATAGACATGAGCACGATCTCCTAATACCTATTGAGCAACTACCCTCTATGAGGTATGTTAAATGACACTCTAAAGAGTTAAAGTGAACTAAATAATACCTGTTATATATATATAAGAACTGTAGCTAAAAAAAAAGCTTTAACGCCATCGAATTCGTAATATATATATAAAATAAGCAGACAGAAGGCGTTCATAGGTACTTAAATAAAATCCCGACCATTTACTAATGAAATCACTTGCATAAATGGATCATATTTAAATATTTTAAAATACCATTGATATATTAAATATGATCCCTTAAAAATCATACCCCCTGCTTGTACTCCGAAAAATGTAAAAATTTTATAAACACTAATGTCTGAGAATGCTGTGCATGGTCAAATGCACATTCTATGCTTAAACTAAATATAACCCGCATGTGCTCCAATCGTCACATCTAAGTCCCAAATCTAATGATTCGAGAATATTGTGCAGGGTTAAATATTCAAGTTTCTTCATCCTCCTGGAAAGGATTGGAGTTGATATGACTTGAAGTATAAAATACCTATCAAAATCCTACAAAAATAAGTGACCTTAATATCACCCCGATAATAGCCGTGTTGATAGAAAATCATAATCGGATGGGTCAAATCTCAAATCAAACAAAAGCCCAAATTCTTGAAATAAAATATATCACCTAAAAAACATAAAACTATTCATTTTCAATGTAGATTTGCAAATTTCAAAAAAAAATTAAAATTAAAAATCATCCACCGCCCGTAACCGTTTTGTCGGGAGTGATAAATTTGAAATTAACCTCAGCTCACAAAGAGAGAATGTGTGTTTGGTGTATCACTATGATTCATCCTCAAATAGTCTCTTGCCAGCAGAGATGTGGCACGTTCCCTCTGATATGGTGCTTTTGTCGTAAAATGACACCATTATATTACGATCATGGTCAAAGCTCGTATGTTCCCTAAAGGTTTCAAACCTTTGAGTAATGAATCATAGGGTATATTCAATAGGCATAAAGCCCTTTGTTAGCTAAGGTGTATTCAAATATATCTTCTTTGATAAATATAAACCCAGGTCTATAAGGTATTCTTGGATGAAGCAACCCATGGCTATCGACAAGAAACCTTCTATCAGGTTGGGTTTGTTGAGTCTAGTAATTAGGTTGTTAAGCCTAAGTTAATGTCCCAAGGCTACCAAGAGGGGGGGTGAATTGGTAGTTTAAAAATTTTAAGCCCTCTTTTAAAAATATGTTGAACCGAAATGAAAATGTTTCTTTTAGGTTTTTGTAGAAAATGTTTTTCAACCACAGAATTTTTAAAACTAAAAATTAAAATGCGGAAACATAAAAACAGTAAAGTATATGACACCAAATTTATAGTGGTTCGGTCTAAAACCCGACCTACATCCACTCCCCAGAGGCACCCTCTGAGTATTGCACTAATACCAATAGTGACTCTCCTTTTGCACCGACAACAAGGCGGAGAAGCTTTTATAACACACTCTTTTCACCACTCCCCGGTGCGGTAGAGAACCGTCATCCTTTTACACAATCCCCAGTGTTGGCAGAGAACCGTCCATCCTTTCACACTATCCCCAGTGTTGGGAGAGAACCGTCGTCCTTTCACACTCTCCTAGTGTGGGAAGAGAACCCTTCGACTGTTCTCACTCTCCAAGTGTAGGCAGCGAACCCTTCGGCTGTTCACACTCTCCAAGTGTAGGAAGAGAACCCTTCGTCTGTTCACACTCTCCAAGTGTCGGCAGAGAACCGTATCTCCTTGACAGATCTTCTCATAAGAATCTAGAAGGAAGAAAGAAAAGAGTGAAGTAATCCCAATTCACAAGTAGAGATTCTTACCTTTGAACTCCAAGTGAAGCCTTCTCGCTCCAGTGGTAGGAATCCTCCCTTGAATGCACTCTTCCACTCTCTCCTTGGCTATTCTCTAAAGAGGCATGAAGATCAAATGACAAAAAGATTGAGTGGCAGACTAATTTGGACTATTTATAGAAAAGATAAGAAAAATCACCCAAAAACTACAAGTTTTCAATTTTGTATGCAGTGGATCGTCCCGTACGATCGTGGATCGTCCTGGACGATTTTACTTAAAGAATTTGAAACAATCCTATTTGTATATGTGTACGAAATGTCTTCGTACAGCTGATCGTCCCATATGAACTATATTCCTCCGGTACGAACGGTTATTACTAGGTCAATTCTAGAAACTGCTGAAAACCGTTCTAAGTCGGTTAATCTTCTGAACGAAAATTGGTTCGTCTGGACGAAATTTTTACAGAGAACAGATCGTCCTGGACGAAAATTTTACAGAGGACCAATCGTCATGTACGATAATTTTATTTCTTCTGGACAAAAATTTTACAGAGACCAGATCATCCTGGACGATAATTAATTTCGTCTGAACAAAAATTTTACAGAGGACCAATCGTCATGAACGATAATTTAATTTTGTCTGGACTAAAATTTTACAGAGAACTAATCGTCGCGTACGATTATTAATTTCGTCCTGGACGAATAGGACTTAGAAAAATTTCTCAAGCCAGTTCCTATTCGTTCCATGTGCTCAATAGGAGATAACTGTCTGATCGTCCCGTACGAACGGATATCATCCCGTACGATCAGTATAAATTATATATGATCTCCTTATGTGTGTGTATGTTTTTATTCACTCAAATTATAATCACTCCCTTTCAATTTTGATTCAAAGAAAAGTATAAGCTTCAAATTTACAAAGTATTTCATGCTGAAACTGATTTGAAGTCTTCTCAGTCTGGAGTTTGATTTTTCTGAAATGTTAGTACACACAAGAGCAAATACAAATCTTCTAAAATTGTTAGGAGATAACTACATATTTGAATAATAATGTTTGGAATCATCAAAACTACATAAGTTGCAAAAATGTAAAGCATGCAAATAGCAACTATCTTAACAATCTCACCCTTTTTTATGATGGAAAAATAATTATTGTTTGTATGAAAAATAATTTTTGTTTGTATAATTCATCCTCAAATAGTCTCTTGCCAGCAGAGATGTGGCACGTTCCCTCTGATATGGTGCTTTTATCGTAAAATGACACTATTATATTACGATCATGGTCAAAGCCCGTATGTTCCCTAAAGGTTTCAAACCTTTGAGTAATGAATCATAGGGTATATTCAATAGGCATAAAGCCCTTTATTAGCTAAGTGCTTTGTTAGCTAAGGTGTATTCAAATATCATCTTTGATAAATATAAACCCAGGTCTATAAGGTATTCTTGGATGAAGCAACCCATGGCTATCGACAAGGTACCTACTATCAGGTTGGATTTGTTAAGTCTAGTAATTAGGATGTTAAGCCTAAGTTAATGTCCCAAGGCTACCAAGAGGGTGGGTGAATTGGTAGTTTAAAAATTTTAAGCCCTCTTTTAAAAATATGTTGAACCGAAATGAAAATGTTTCTTTTAAGTTTTTGTAGAAAATGTTTTCAACCATAGAGTTTTTAAAACTAAAAATTAAAATGCGGAAACGTAAAAACAGTAAAGTAAATGACACTAAATTTATAGTGGTTCGGTCTAAAACTAGACCTACATCCACTCCCCAGAGGCACCCTCTGAGTATTGCACTAATACCAATAGTGACTCTCCTTTTGCACCGGCAGTAAGGCGGAGAAGCCTTTACAACACACTCTTTTCACCACTCCCCGGTGCGGTAGAGAACCGTCATCCTTTTACACAATCCCCAGTGTTGGTAGAGAACCGTCCGTCCTTTCACACTATCCCCAGTGTTGGAAGAGAACCGTCGTCCTTTCACACTCTCCTAGTATGGGAAGAGAACCCTTCGACTGTTCACACTCTCCAAGTGAAGGAAGCGAACCCTTCGGCTGTTCACACTCTCCAAGTGTAGGCAGAGAACCCTTCATCTGTTCACACTCTCCAAGTGTCGGCAGAGAACCGGATCTCCTTGACAGATCTTCTCACAAGAATCTAGAAGGAAGAAAGAAAAGAGTGAAGTAATCCCAATTCACAAGTAGAGATTCTTACCTTTAAACTCCAAGTGAAGCCTTCTCGCTCCAGTGGTAAGAATCCTCCATTGAATGCACTCTTCCACTCTCTCCTTGGCTATTCTCTCAAGAGGCATGAAGATCAAATGACAAAAAGATTGGGTGGCAGTCTAATTTGGACTATTTATAGAAAAGATAAGAAAAATCCCCCAAAAACTGCAAGTTTTCAATTCTTTATGCAGTGGATCATCCCGTACGATCGTGGATCGTCCTGGACGATTTTACTTAAACGATTTGAAATAATCCTATTTGTATATGTGTACGAAATTTCTTTGTACAGCTGATCGTCCAGTATGAACTATATTCCTCCGGCACGAACGGTTATTACTAGGTCGGTTCTAAAAACTGCTGAAAATCGTTCTAAGTCGGTTAATCGTCTGGACAAAAATTGGTTCGTCTGGAAGAAATTTTTACAGAGAACAGATCGTCCTGGACGAAAATTTTACAGAGGACCAATCGTCATGTACGATAATTTTATTTCGTCTGGACAAAAAATTTACAGAGACTAGATCGTCCTGGACGATAATTAATTTCGTCTGGACGAAAATTTTACAGAGGACCAATCGTCATGAACGATAATTTAATTTCATCTGGACGAAAATTTTACAGAGAACTAATTATCGCGTATGATTATTAATTTCGTCCTGGACGAATAGGACTTAGAAAAATTTCTCAAGCCAGTTCCTATTCATTCCATGTGCTCAATAGGAGATAACTGTCTGATCGTCCCGTACGAACGGATATCATCCCGTACGATCAGTATAAATTATATATGATCTCCTTATGTGTGTGTATGTTTTTATTCACTCAAATTACAATCACTCCCTTTCAATTTTGATTCAAAGAAAAGTATAAGCTTCAAATTTATAAAGTATTTCATGCTGAAATTGATTTGAAGTCTTCTCAGTCTGGAGTTTGATTTTCCTGAAATGTTAGTACACATAAGAGCAAATACAAATCTTCTAAAATTGTTAGGAGATAACTACATATTTGAACAATAATGTTTGGAATCATCAAAACTACATAAGTTGCAAAAATGTAAAGCATGCAAATAGCAACTATCTTAACAATCTCTCCCTTTTTGATGATGGAAAAATAATTATTATTTGTATGATTTCAATTTAAACAAATCTCCTAAACTCCCCCTGAATTGATGAATACATAAAAATAAGGAGGTATAAAGAACACAATTTTTTATTTTTCAAAATTTTTAACAAAATAACACAAGCCAAAAATACAAAGTCAAACACAAAATCTAAATGCAAACAAATGCAAACAAACATATGAAAACAAAACATACAAACACAATAATTTCTCCCCCTTTTTGACAACAACAAAAAGTGAAGAAGAAATAGACGAGAAATATAAGTAATTATATGAAATTCATTTGAAAATTTAATCTAAATGGTGATTGTTATAAGGTATGCAATCTAAAACTAATGACATTAGGTAAATCATAGAAATTCATAAAATTTAAGAAGTGATATAACATTGTAAGTAAGAAGAATTTATCAAAAATATGATTCAATTTAAACATTTGAATATAGAAAATCATTACAAGATAGATGAATAAAAAATTATATATTTCAAAGTTCAATAAATATAAATGAACATAAGATCAATTTGAATTAAGAGATTGAAAGAATTTGGAAAGAAGAGAATTACCACATGTGGCGCTTTGCGCATCCTTTTCAAATTTTTGGCACATTTTTGTGCATCTTTTGACATTGGGCTAATTTTATTCCTCTTTTTCATATTTACGAACCTTTGCGCATTCCTTTTGATTTTTGTACTCTTTTATAATTTTCAAGAGTAATTGAGACCAATTCTTTCCAAGATCAATAATCTAAAATTTCAAATTTTTTTAAGTGTATAAATATCACTTGAGCAAAGAAATATAAAATAAGAAAACATCTAAATTGTAATAATAATAATAACTTTTATGTAGTCGAAATGAATAGACATGAGATTAAAAATTCTAATTATGACAAGTTATAAACAAATTTTAAATTTATAAAGACTAGATTTTCTAATGTAATTAATCTCAAATCACAATCTAATTTAAGAAAAATTAAGATTAAAAATACTAATAAAATTCATAAGAACTAAACACATTTCAAAAATAATTTAAAATAAAATCAACTACAACATATATTGATATTTATGAAAAGAATTATAAGTTCATTTCATAATATCAAAATAACAAAAAAAATACACTGAACTTTTAATAAAAATATATTAAAACAAACACTAAAATAAACACTAACACAAAAAACATAAAGAAAATCATCTCTCATTCTCTATTCTTCTGGAGGAGGAGGAGGAATGCCACCAAATAGGTTGAAGTTGGAGGTCATCAACATAACATTGGTATTGATTTCATGAACTTCATTTCTGATACTACCAATGTCCTGTTGCTGCTGCAGAAGTTGAGCATCAATTTGATCAAATCTTTGATCAAAATGGGTCTCAAGTCTATCAAATTTCTCAACCAAATTCTGATAATCTGATTGAGGTGTAGATGGTTGCTCTCCTTCTTCTTATTCTTCTTTAGAAGCACTGGCATGTGCTTTTTCTTTTTCCTCCTTGAAAATTTCTCTAAAAGAGGTATCATTATAGTAGACCGGCTCCTCATATTCATCATCAGGATGCACTAAGTTGTATTTCTTTTCCAAAATGTATGTAACTAAGTATCCTAATGAGATGTTCCTTCCTCAAGTTGCTTAATGCTAAAACCTAGAAAGTAATTTAAATCTCCCATTAGACTCATTTCAAATTCACTACTCATTATTTTAGAAAAATCATCACAAAGATTTTTATTTGAAGATCCAAAGATGATATCATCCACATAAATTTGAACAATGAGTATATCCTTTCCAAATTTCTTTAAAAAGAGAGTTGTATCCACACTTCCTTTTTCAAAAGATCTTTCAAATAGGAAGGTGCTCAACCTCTCATACCAAGCCCTAGGTGCCTGTTTCAATCCATATAATGCCTTTTTTAACTTGAAAACATGATTTAGGTATTTTGAATTTTCAAAGCCTGGAGGTTGTTCTACAAAAACATCTTCTTCAATAACCTCATTCAAAAAGACACTTTTGACATCCATTTGAAATAATTTAAAACCTTTAAAACAGGCAAAGGCAAGTAAAACCCTAATTGCTTCAAGTCTTTCTACAGGGGCAAAGGTCTCCTCAAAATCAATTCCTTCAATTTGATTATACCCCTTAGCAACTAATCTAGCCTTATTTCTAATGACTACTCCTAAGTCATTCATTTTATTTTTGAACACCCACTTGGTTCCAACAACACTTTGATCTTTTGGCCTTATAGTTAATTTCCAAACTTTATTTCTTACAAATTGATTCAACTCTTCTTGCATAGTCAATATCCAAAATTCATCAGAAAGTGCTTGATCAATATTAGTGGGTTCTATTATTGAAATAAAGGCTGAATGATTGACTTCCTTGTTTAATCCACGCCTAGTTTTAACACCCTCACTAGGTTCACCTATAATCAATTCCCTTGGGTGGTTTTTATAAAATCTCAAATCTCTAGGCAAAGGGTTTTCTCTCTCCAAATTTTCTTCTACTTTTTCTTCCAAATTTAATCTATCAATCTTTTGGGAGTTTTCCTCAATCTCTTCTTCAACAACATTTGGCTCTTCCAAATTTCCAGATTCATCAAATACAACATGTGTGATTTCTTCAATGACTAAAGTTCTTTTGTTGAATACCCTATAAGATTTTCCAACACTTGAATATCCAACAAAAAATCCTTCATCTGATTTGGATCAAATTTTCCTAAGGCAGATTTTCCATTGTTATGTATGAACACCTTGCAACCAAAAACATGCAAATGTGACAAGTTAGGTGTTCTACGTTTTAGCAACTCATAGGGTATTTTATTTAAATTTGATCTCACATTCACCCTATTCAGAACATAACATGCAGTGCTAACCGCCTCAGCCCAAAAATATCTAGGAAGTGAGTATTCTGCCAATATTGCTCGGGCGGCTTCTATTAATGTTCTATTTTTCCTTTCAACTACCCCATTTTGTTGAGGGGTTCTAGGAGCAGAAAAATTATGATCAATCCCTTTTTCTTTATAAAAATTTTCAAATCTTTCATTTTCAAATTCTCCTCCATGATCACTTTGTAAAGAGATTATTTCACATCCTAGTTTTCTTTGAATCCAAGTTGAAAATTTTTTGAATTCCTCAAATGATTAACTTTTATGAAAAAGAAATCTAACCCAGGTGAATCTTGAGAAATCATCCACTATAACAAATCTGTATACCTTCCCTCCTAGACTTACAGTTCCTACTGGTCCAAAAAGATCCATGTGAAGAATTTCCAAAGATTTACTAGTCCTAAGATCCTTATTGGACTTAAAAGAAGACTTCACTTGTTTTCCTAATTGACATGCATCACAAAGCTGGTCCTTAGTAAAGTCTAATTTTGGTATACCTCTCACTAAGTTCTTTTGGGTAATTCTCCTAAGGTTTTTCATACTAGAATGACAAAGTCTCCTATGCCAAAGCCATGATTCATCATAAACAATTTTTAAACAAAAAACAGTAGGAGATTGAATAGAATTCAAATCTAACATGTAAATATTATTTACCCTTTTTCCATTTAAAACTTCTTTTCCATTTAGGCTTAATATGCAGCTAGTAGATAAAATTTTTACATTATATCCCTTATTACACAGCTGACTAATACTTAACAGATTATATTTTAAGCCTTCAACCAATAACACATTGTCTATGAAAAAGTTTTTGAAATTTCCAATCATACCTGATCCAACCACTTTCTTTGTGGTATTATCTCCAAGTGTAACCTTGCCTCCATTTCTGGCTTCCAGCATTATGAATTGAGCAGTATCTCCAGTCATATGCTTTGAACATCCGCTGTCCAGGTACCATATGCTCCCACGAGGTCTTGTGTGAGAGCAATCCTACAAAACTCTCAAATGTTAGACCTGGGAACCCAAACAAGTTTGGGTTCACCTTTAAGAAATTTATAATCAGATGCATGTGTGATATGTCTAGTTTTATGTATCTTAGGTCTCCACACCAAATTAGATTTCATCTTCAAAGTACAGGTGTGAGCTATATGTCCCAAAAATCCACAATTATTACATTTAACATTAGGAAAAATATTCCTATGTTTTCTTCCATATGATTTTCTTCTAAGGGATTTCATGAATTTAGGATAATATTTTGGATTTGTAAAATCTTCAAGTTTAGGGGGGTTCCTATTATCCTCGAGAGCTCTTATTGTGAGTTTGTAAAATGAATTCATATCTTCCAAGATTCGATTGGTATAATTGATTCTATATGTCCTGCTCTCATACTCATCCTTAAAATTCTTAAATTCTTTTTCAAGATCAGTATAGGATGTTTTTAAATTTTCAAAATTTTTATTCAAGTCATCATATTCATCAAGTAGTTTCATGTGGTTATCAGCTATTAAAGCATGATCTTTCCTAAGGATTTCGTGTTCCTTCTTGAGCTCTTCCAGTTCTAAACTTACACTAGCATGCATCTTTTTCATTTTCCTATATGCATCATGCATGTGTTCAGAAACTTCAAATAATTCATCATAGGTTAAGTCACATACATCTTCTTGATCTGAGTGATCTACATTGTCTGCCATCAAGCAAAGATTGGTGACTTCTTCTTCTTTTTCAATCTCACATGAGTCTGAAGCTGAGTCCACCCAGAAAGCTCTTTGAAATTTCTTCTTGCCCTTCTTTACCATTAGTTTCTCCTCTACCATCTCCTTGCTAGGAGTGGCTTTGAGTTTTGGGCAATCAATCTTGATATGACCTGGTTTCCTGCATTCATAACAAATTACTTCATTAGAAACCTTGCCATTTCTGTTATACTTACTTCTATTCCATTGCTGGCGTCTCTTCTGCTTCCTCTTTAAAAAGCTTCTGAATTGTCTAGTCATCAGTGCAATATCATCTTTATTCTCAGGTTATGAGTGTTCACTCTCTGACTTTTCTACCTTTAGTGCAATATTCTTCTCCTTTCGTGGTTCACCTGCATCAATCTTTCTTTGACTTACTCCTTGCTCATAAGCAATGAGTGAACCAAGAAGATTGTCAATAGAGTAAATGTTAAGATCTTTAGATTCTGTAATTGCAGTAATTTTAGCATCATAAGCAGTAGGTAAACATCGAAGAATTTTATTAACCATTTCAGCATTAGTTAATTCCCTACCAAGTGCATGCAAAGAAGTGACAATTTGTATGAATCTTGTGTACATGTCAAAGAAAGATTCATTAGGTTTCATGTGAAATAATTCATAGTCATGTAACAAGATATTGAGTCTTGATTGCTTAACCTAATTTGTCCCTTCATAAGTTATACAAAGTCTATCCCATATGTCATTTCCACTTTTATAAGTAGAAACCCGCATGTAGTCCTCAGATTTCAAAGCACAAAAGAAACTATTTAGACATTTGGCATTTAATTGTGCTAAGTCACGTTCTTCTATTGTCCAATCAGCAAAAGGTGTTTTTACCCTAACTCCATCAACTAATCTAGTTGGGTTTGTGTAGCCATCCTGGACTAGCATCCACATGCGATAATCAAGTGACTGTAAGAAAGTAGACATGCGTGTTTTCGAAAAATCAAAGGAATATTGTCAAACAGTGGAGGTCTAGTGATGCTCTGATACCATTTGTTGAGTCTAGTAATTAGGTTATTAAGCCTAAGTTAATGTCCCAAGGCTACCAAGAGGGGGGGGTGAATTGGTAGTTTAAAAATGTTAAGCCCTCTTTTAAAAATATGTTGAACCGAAATGAAAATGTTTCTTTTAAGTTTTTATAGAAAATGTTTTTCAACCACAGAGTTTTTAAAACTAAGAATTAAAATGCGGAAATATAAAAATAGTAAAGTAAATGACACCAAATTTATAGTGGTTCGGTCTAAAACCATACCTACATCCACTCCCCAGAGGCACCCTCTGAGTATTGCACTAATACCAATAGTGACTCTCCTTTTGCACCAACAGCAAGGCGGAGAAGCCTTTACAACACACTCTTTTCACCACTCCCCGATGCGGTAGATAACTATCACCCTTTTACACAATCCCCAGTGTTGGCAGAGAACCATCCGTCCTTTCACACTATCCCCAGTATTGGCAGAGAACCGTCATCCTTTCACACTCTCCTAGTGTGGGCAGAAAACCCTTCGACTGTTCACACTCTCCAAGTGTAGACAGCGAACCCTTTGGCTGTTCACACTCTCCAAGTGTAGGCAGAGAACCCTTCATTTGTTCACACTCTCCAAGTATTGGCAGAGAACCAGATCTCCTTGATAGATCTTCTCACAAGAATTTAGAAGGAAGATAGAAAAGAGTGAAGTAATCCCAATTCACAAGTAGAGATTCTTACCTTCGAACTCCAAGCGAAGCCTTCTCGCTCTAGTGGTAGGAATCCTCCCTTGAATGCACTCTTCCACTCTCTCCTTGGCTATTCTCTCAAGAGGCACAAAGATCAAATGAAAAAAAGATTGGGTGGCAATCTAATTTAGACTATTTATAGAAAAGACAAGAAAAACCGCCGAAAAACTACAAGTTTTCAATTCTGTACGCAGTGGATCGTCCAGTACGATCGTGGATCGTCCCATACGATCGTGGATCGTCCTGGACGATTTTACTTAAACGATTTGAAACGATCCTATTTGTATATGTGCACGAAATGTCTTCATACAACTAATCGTCCCGTACGAACTATATTCGTCCGGTACGAACGTTTATTACTAGGTCGGTTCTAGAAACTGCTGGGTCGATTTTACTTAAACGATTTGAAACGATCCTATTTGTATATGTGTACGAAATGTCTGGATGAAAATTTTACACATGACCAATTGTCATGTACGATAATTTTATTTCGTCTAGATGAAAATTTTACAGAGACCAGATCGTCCTGGACGATAATTAATTTCGTCTGGACGAAAATTTTACAGAGGACCAATCGTCATGAACGATAATTTAATTTCATCTGGACAAAAATTTTACAGAGAACCAATCATCCCGTACGATTATTAATTTCATCCTGGATGAATAGGACTTAGAATAATTTCTCAAGCCAGTTCCTATTCGTTCCATGTGCTCAATAGGAGATAACTGTCTGATCGTCCTGTACGAACGGATATCATCCCGTATGATCAGTATAAATTATATAAGATATTCTTATGTGTGTGTGTATATTTTTATTCACTCAAATTACAATTAGTCCCTTTCAATTTTGATTCAAAGAAAAGTACAAGCTTCAAATTTACAAAGTATTTCATGCTGAAATTGATTTGAAGTCTTCGCAGTCTGGAGTTTGATTTTCCTAAAATGTTAGTACACACAAGAGCAAATACAAATCTTCTAAAATTGTTAGGAGATAACTACATATTTGAATAATAATGTTTGGAATCATCAAAACTACATAAGTTGCAAAAATGTAAAGCATGCAAATAGCAACTATCTTAACAGGGTTGACTACCTCCTCTGACGAAGTAGACCAGGGATTACGATAGTCCGGGATGACGGAACCATGGGATCTTGATCTGGCTCGTCTTCACCTCCTCCCCCCTCCCCACACACACCCGTAGTTTTAAGTTTATAGTGATAAACTTTAAATCTCAAACTTCAAAATCCAAATTATAAGATCAAATTCAAACTCTAAAATTATTGCTATTATATGATGGGTTTATAACCTATTCGACCGCTTTAACGACTAGCCTTAATCGAAAGTTCTCTCCCATCATCGGGAGGGATAATTAACTATAGGGGCTTGTTCCTATAGGAAAACATAATTAGAATAAAAAAGTCACAAAATGAGGGCAAAATCTATGGGTAGTGTCTTATTAAAACCTAATCTGCCTTTTGAAAATTCCCCCGGAATGTAATCTCATTAAAACTCTATGATATCTTCATTATCATTATACTTAAAAAAATAATGTAGACCGATGATGTGAAGAGGCCGGGATCACACAAAATGAAATTTTTGGAGCCCAAGTTATCATTTTTTATTATTATATATTTCAAATCTATTAAAAATGGTGGATTACAACCTGTAAAGACTAAGGATGATGACTATGTAAGAATTTTAATTTTCCTTTGGGACAACTTTTGGCCAATATTTCTTAGTTGCTTTCTAAAAATTGTTTGTTGCAGTCTACTCAAGTTTGTCTCATTATCTCGAGCCTGATTATAATGCTCAAACTAGGCTCATTTAGATGTAGGGTTTTAGAAAATTTTAACTGCAATCTATAAATAATCATTCCCAATTAAATTGTAATGAAGTTGTTTCAACATAACAGACATTAAAAGTAAGTTTTCAATTTTTACTTTATAACATGTAGCAATCGTTATTTTTTTAAACTGTGTAATCAACCATTTCAATTAAATTATAATGAAGTGTTTTCACATTTTGGCTTCATATATTTTGACTTAGAGTCCGTTTGGATTGATTGCAGCTTTTTATAAAGTAGTTGTAATATTTTTTTTTTTTGTTTTTTTAAAATAGAACTTTTAATTAAAAAACTAAAGAGGTTACAAGAGGCTGAAATCAAAGAAAAAAACAATAAAAGAAAATACATTGAATCAGCAAAAATAGGCTCAGTAATTGGCCGAGGCTTCCAACCCCCCGAAGCCACGCACCGACCTTCCAATTTGGTGAAGAACGATACGATAACAGCCGAGCAGAAGGCAGCAAAATTAATCACCAAAGGTTGCCAGAAATCATAACATCAAAGAGCGAGCCCCGGCCACATCATCGCCTATCACAACTATACCCAACCAAAAAATTCGGAAAAATCAGCTTGAAATAAACCAATCACAAAGTACAAAAGGAGCCAAATAAACTAACGACCCCGTCTGCCCCTCCCACGGGGTCTAGCACGAGAAATGGCAAAAATCGGATGATCACGAACAATTTTGAAAACGTGTCTAGGGTCCGAACCACCACCATGATCCAAAGAGGAATCAGATTCATCATCCATTGAACAATGAAGCCAATCGAGGTGAATACGCATATCCATCCAAGAATTATCACCCACATGATAAACCAAAGCATTTTTCTCAATTAATTTCACAGGCACATCCAAAAATGAGTTAGCCATCTCTTGTGTATCGACCTCATTCACTGGAACCACAACTAAACTGTTGGCAATAGGAATACATTCCTCTCTACCCAATGATGAAGACTCAGCCCCAAGCCCAAGAGGAACCTCAGCAACAGACGCATAACCATCAGCACCACCTTCCGAATTCTTTAATACTTATGTACCCCCATTTGAATCCACAACACCCAAAACAGGCGAACCATCAGACCCCCTTCCACCCTCGGTAAGAGAAATCGCAACATTAACAAGAGCAGAACCCACCTTCGGAACCAGAACAATCGCCGGAGAATCCAAAATCACATCCGCGAGAGCACAATAGTCCACCAAGCCCGAGGGCATAAAAGGAATGGCATTAGGCAACAATAAAAATTCAGCAGCAGCATCCAAAAAATTGACACCATCACCATAGAAAGCCGGGCTATTACAGTTACTAACACGCACAGAATCAACCAAAACAACAGGGGAATTCCCAACAGCAGGAGAACACCCCAAAGGCCCAACAGAGGGCAAATCCACCGCAACAACCTCAGAATTTTCAATAACTTTAACCAAATTTTCTGGCACAGAATGGGAAACACCCTTATCTCCATTAACAACACCTAAAGGAGAGAAATTTACAACTGGAACATCCGAAGCAGTAGGGATACCAGACACAGCATCAGAGCGACAATTACCAGATAAATGCCCTAAACATTTACAAACACCATAAAATTGAGGAAAATCATCTAATACCACCTCTTGAACATACCCTAATGAATCAGAGCCTAACCAAACTTTCCAGGGCAAGTTTTAGTAATATCATGTTCAACTAAAACACGAGCATTGGACAGACGAGAGCCAACCGACGTAGCTTCATCAATGTTCAGAGGTTTGCCAAATAATTTACCAAGCCCAAACAGAATCCTCGGTGCAAAGAAATAAGGACGAAGATGAGGAAAGGAGATCCAGATCGGGATGATCGGTGACTCAACACCGATATCCAAACAAGGTGACCATTTAGTGAGTTTCATAAAACAATTGAAAATAAGATAAGAACGGTGGAAAAAAACCCTACAATAGTCTAAATCATTAGACAATTTGATCAAAATGTGAGTAATATCCAGAACCATAACAGACACTTCTCCGTTCAGCTTTAAATTAAAAAAAAAAAATTGTGAATAGTGTCGAGAGGGGAACGCTTCGACGGAAAAAACCCAACTAATGAAAAATGAAAAGGTTTCGCCAGATCCCTGATTTCCTCATCGAAAACCCAAAGGGATGGTAGTCCACAAAAGGTAGAAGGCCTCAAATTCGGAAAAGAGGAAGTAGATCCAGCAAGAGATTCAAGAAAGGACTTAGAATGAGAGATCCCCCAAAAAAAACTGGATCTTTTAGTTTAATCGGCGGCATGCCGGCACGGCCGGAAAAAACGAAAAACAAACCACGCTAAAAACCTCCAGAATCAAAGGAAAGGAAAAAGAAAAACTTTCCTGAGCCTGAGGAGAAGAATCCCCCCATCGATAGGGGTAAAAAAATACCCTAGCAGAACGGGCACATCGCCAACCCAAAACCCTAGCAGAGCATTTGAGTTGTAATATATTTGTAGAGAAAGTAATATTTTTGAAAGTTGCTACAAAAATTAACTTTCAAGCATAATTTTTTTTTAAAATCAATGAAAAAAAATATCTAAATAGAAATTATGATTGTAGTCTAAAAAATAAAGCATAAAAAATTATCCAAAATAAATCCTCAATTTGAAAAACAAGAAATAAGCAATCCTAAATCAATCTAAAATAGTTGGATGTAAATTGCACTTGTATGATGAACTTCAAGTTGTCTAAGAATTCAACCAAGGAAACAATAGCCATACACAGATGACATATTTAATAAAAAAATAAAAAGGTAAGTCTTATAACTCAATTTGAAAAACAACATATATGAGTCAAATTCTCATTTAAATCAAATAAATAAAGGTAATTTCTATTTTTATTCTAATATTTTCTAACAAGTCTTTTTAGGTCTACCTCTACCTTTCTTAACTTAAGTCAAATTTAATACTTCTACTTTCCTAATCGAGTCAATAGAAGCCACTATTTTATGTGACCAAACAATCTAAGGCTACTCTCTCTAATCTTATCTTCCATTGGAGCTACTCCATCCTTTCACATAGATACTCCGCCGTTTTATGTGACCAAATAGTTGGATACAAGAAAAAAAAAGAACATAACATTAATCAACATTATTTGGAAAATTATAAATTACAAAACTTAAAGTCATTGCCATTTGAATTTTGGCACCAAAAAATAAAGCACAAAAGCATAGAGCATGCCTGATGGAAAAGGTGTAAATGTTAATATCTATCCTCTAAAAGCTTGAAAATATGTACAGTAAAAACAAAAAAAAAAAACAAAAAGTGTCCTTAGCATGTAACAAAGAAGCATACATCTTTACCAATTTAAGAATAAAGTATAACACTCATTTCTGGCTCTTGCATTACACTTTGAATATTAGTCCCAAGCTACAATGAGTTTTTGGAAGGCTTGACCACCTATAATTTTTGTAGAGATAGAAAATTGATTATCCCACACCCAACAAATCATTGTTTACCAACAAAACAAAAAACATACACCTTGATATTTGAAGGCTAGTCAAGCTCTTTAACTTGTTGAGCTTGAGCTGGCTCTTGAGCCAACTTGGCACATTCACAATACTATACAAAGTATTAACATTACATTATGGAAAAAACTATTTCCTAAACCCTAAAACCCTTCATCTTTATATACACATGCATAAAATATAACTAAAAATCAAATTTCAATTGATTTTGATGAATGAAGCATAACCTTCATGTGCAAATAAAGATTGGAAGTTACATATAATGTATTATTCTTTTATGAAACCCTAAATTACAAGTAGAGTAAATCATAATGCATAATATTAAACCATCATTACATTGATCCACAAGGCCAGATTAATGACTCTCACTCAACGTCAACAATGAAATGGTGGCATCCCCCTTATTTCTTTCCATCCTTTTTTCTATTACAAACATCCACTATTACTTAAGAGCTAGCAATATTATTTGCCACTACAGGAAAATTCATTATTACCAGCGGACAAAATCCGTAGTAAACCGTAAAATACGATGGAAACACTTGGTCTCCAGCGACATTCCGTCGGAATTTCATACGCTAGTTTGGTGAGCGTCGAAAAATATCTTCCGACGTATATAAGACACCGAAAATCTTTTTGGCGCACGTTCCGACACATTACCGGTGCAAAATGTGTTAGAAAAATGACATCTTTTTCCAGATTATTCCGGCATGATATACGCCGAAGTTTCAATGCATCTATCCGTCGGAAACACTAGTGGATAAAACGCCATAAGGTGCAGCACAACTAAAGGTACGACTTATTTCTGACACCTTTCTACGCCGAAAATGCCGGAGGATAAAATGATGTAAGCTGCGACGTAACTAAAAGCTGCAACTTATTTCTGGCACCATTTTTGTCGGTACGTCCGGCGAAAATAAAACACTGGTAATAAACCATCAATTCATTGTATCATTATTTTCGGCTTTTTTTCGATGCCAAATTCATTAGAAACATGTAGCAATAACAAAAAAATTACCTTCCCAGCCAACAATCAGATTTCCACACCTACAAACATATACAAATACATACAATAATAGTTCCACAACACAGATCTACACAACACAGATCTCAAAAACTTCAACATATACTTAAAAACATAAATGTCCATTACACAGGTTGTTCAAAAGTATCAACCAACTAATATTAAAAATATCACAGAATGCTCAATAACATAGATTCAAAAAAGTAAACAGGTTCATATGACTAAACTAAACTACTCTGAATTCATGGACTCATCCTCAGCTGGAGCTACCTCTTTTCCACTCAACTGCTCTCTCATTTTACACATTTTATCCAACAACTGATTGTGTTGCTCCTGCATCTACATTTGAATCTGTGCTTGCAACTGAACTTGTCAATCAGCTTAAGATTTTCTTACTTGTTCTAGCTTCGCTTGAAGGGCAATTATTTGTTGAGTATGTAAGGACTCATGTGAACTAGCTGCGAAGTTGGATCTAGTAGAGGTCAACCCTTCGTATGCTTGAGCTTGCAAACCTAAACCATAAACTCTGTCATGTTGCATTCCTTTAACGGCTTGCGACCAGATGCAGTACTCAGAATATTCCATAGAGCCGCCAGAAGAACCCTCACCTGATGTGGCCTGACTCTCTCAAAGCAGTATATACTTTTCCTGTGAAAGTAAAATATAAAATATATAATTAAACTAAAAATAAAAATTATTAAACTCATATATTTACATGGGCTTTTCTTGCTCACTCATCAATCCAATATTGATTCTCCTGTCGCTTAGGAGTGTGACTATACAATTTCACAGGAGTTGGTTCTCTACCCAGCACCTCTTTCTGTAATAGAATTCTATTAATATTTGTACTAAAGAAAATTTTTAAAAACTTTTAAAATTCATTACCAAACATGTGAAGTTCTGTTTGATAGAGATATCATATGTACTTACTCCCTCTTCCAATAATAAACTTAAATCATCAATTAACGGTTGTAAGAATACGTCAATCTTTACTTTTGGATTATGTGGCCCTGGAATGATAAGTGTCAAAAACATATAAGGATTAGTCATACACAACTCTAGAGGAAGATTTTAAAGAGTGAGTATCACGGGCCAACATCAGTATGGTGTAGCAGACTGATTGAATGGAGTAAAACTATCTACACATAAACCTAATCTTACATTTCTTGGTTATGCCGCGAATGTGGGATGTGTATGATCAAAGTGTCTATAAGCCTCTGCTTCTGATGAATGTGTAATAACACCTTCTTATGAAATGTGATCATTATGCCATCTCATATGTGCAGCAGATCTCATTGATGCATATAACCGTTGTAGTCTAGGAATTATTGATAAGTAGAATATCCTACTGATAGGCACATCCTTCTGCTTCCTTTTATTTCAAGATTTTGGTTTAAACCTTGGTGCATTGCAATGACGGCATGCAACCTTTGATAAATTTTCTTTAAAGTATAACATGCATCCATTGACATTATTATTTATCTTTATGTATGTCAAACCAAGTTTGGAAACTAACTTCTTTATCCGATATAGATCTATAGGAATTAAATTATCTATCATATTAGTTTCCTTAAGCAGCCCAATGAATTGATTAAAATATTCACGAGCAACATTATATTCTACCTTGATGCTTAACATCTTCATAGTAATAGATAACTCTGAGTGAGTGGTGCATCCTTTCCAGATTGGTTGCTGGGCAGCATACAACAAATCATAAAATTCTGTGCCTCATTATTCGGTAACTCTTCTGTATTTTATTCAAATTGTATTCCAATTGCATCATGACCTAATTCATCAAGATTTGGTCAAATATTTTCAACCTCAACTATATTAGTACATGTAGAAGGACCGCATTGAGAATCAAAATATGGCTCGTACTCACTATGAGAAGTTCATTACCAATACTATGGCATGAATCCTCTGCGATACAGATCAACAGCTACATCATCTGGTCTTAGGTGTACTAGATTTTTATGTTTAGAATATGGACATCAAAATATTCAATCTGATATGAAGCTGGGTAATTCTTTCGCTTGCTGAATGAAAATGCTCACCCCATTAATGAATTCACCTATTAATGTCTTTCATCCTTGTACCAATCGATTATACATCCAACTTCTTTGATTTTTAATATCCATATCCTACATATAAGAGCATATAAGTAATGGATTATAATAATTTATGTGACATTCATATATTAACTATCTCTTCTCTGTACCTCTCTCTCTCTCTCTTCCCCCTTCTTCGATCTCATTCCCTCTCTCACTTTCTTAATCTTATATTCTCATCGTATAGACCTAGTGGGAGGGACTTAAAGGTAAACTCAAATTATGGAGGTCAACTTTAGAGTATAAATATTTTCGCTTGAGTAGATCTAAAATTGAATATATGGAGATATTAACAGTAGAATTCAAGTAATGGTAAAATAGATGGGGATATTTTATACTGCATTGGGCTTGTTGTGCGGTAGAAAAGTCTCCCTCAAACTTAAGGGAAAACCTTTAGATTCTAAGGTTGACCTCCATAATTCAAGTTTACCTTCAACTCCATCTCTAGTCTTATCAACAAGAAGAATATCATCAGCAAAAAACATGCACCAACGTATATCCTTTTGTAAATGTCTAGTGAGAACATCTACGACTAAAGTAAAAAGATATGGACTTAAGGCTTATCCTTGATGTAATCCAACCGAAATAAGAAATTACTTTGTTAAACCACCTTGTGTTTTAACACAATTAATAGCTCATGCATACATATTTTTAATGATTTGAATAGAAGTGCTATTAACTCTCTTTTTTTTATAAGAACTCTCAATAGCACTCCTCTTGGAACTTTATCATATGCTTTCTCTAAATCAACAAATATCATATGTAGATCCTCCTTATTCTCTCTATATTTCTCCATCAAACCTCTCAATAAATGTATGGCTTTCATCATATACCTACTGTTGACCTCATTTTTGTATGAGGTCACTCTTAGCTCCTCCTTGAGTCTTAGATCCTAGGATCTTCCTAGGTCCTAGCCCTTAGGCCTAATCCAAATCTTAACTCAATCCAAACCCAGAACTCTTAGGCTAAAGACTTAGGTCCTAAAACCCTTTCTAGGTGATTTTTCCATCTCCTTGAAACTCAATCATTTGACATCTAATTTAGGGTATATCAATTTCACATTGATGTGACATGTCTCTAGTGTCAACCCTCCAAATTTAAGCTCATTTGGAGGACTCTAACCCTACAAACTTAATCCAATTCCAAAGGTTACAAAACCTTCAAATATTTACAATCAATGCCACTAGACTTTACACCTAGTGGAATTTGACCTTGGAGCCCCCTCCAAACCCTTTGACTATCTCCAATACCTTGATTTTTACTTATTGAACAATAGTCTACTTCTTCCTAGATTCAATTTGGCCCCGAATATACTTAAGGCCAAAATGACCAAAATGCCCTTTAATGGGATTTTTGGACTTTTGGCTTAGACTTGACTTGATTTGATCATCAATCTTTGAAACCTCTCTCAAGTGTTTCCAATTAATCTTTGGAACCCCTTTGACCCAATTCCTTGCCCTGGGTTAACTTGGTTGACCAAGTCAACCAAGTTGACCAAATGGCCTATACACCTTAAACCACCTAATCCACTTGACCAAGATCATTCCAATTCCCTTTGAACCCAAGGGGTGACTCCTTGGGCACCCAAGAGACCACTCTTGGATACCCAATCCTTAGGCTCACTTGGGTAAGCCTTTTGGCTTGACCCAACTGACCAAAGAAAGATCTCCTTTGAACCATCTATAAACCTTAATCAAATTGAATCTAAATCAAGTTGTCATTGGGTCTCCCTTGACCCAATGCACCTCTCTTAACCAACCCAGCCTCTAGACTGACTTGTGCCAAGAGTTAGGCTAACCCAAAGTGCCCAAAGCCCCTTGGGATTGAGCCAATTCTTGCCCTATGCCAAATTTAACTTGATCAACACCTCTAGTAAGTGGCCTAAGGTCCAATACACTTCCTCCAGCCAGCCCATGCCTTGGACTGACTTGGATCAGGTTTTAGGCTAGCTCAAAATAGCCAAAACAATATGGACTTGAGCCATCTTTGAACCCAGATAAAATTGAACCCAATTGCCACTTGTATTGGGTGCACCAGACCCAGACCTACCTCCCATATCAAGGCCAAGATCTAGTCTGACCTGGGTCGAGCCCAATCTAACCCAAACCAAGTAGGTTTGGGTCCAACCGAGCCACCAGATCAATTTGTACATCCCCAACCCCAATTGAGCTCACCCTCAATTCCAGCATGTCCCCATCATTCTTTCGAGGTCAACCCGACCCAAAATATGGCCGGCGGTGGTCAGAACCAATGGCAAATGCATGTAAATTGAGAAAACACACATTGATCCTAACCCAAAGCCTTCCAAAAGCTATGGCTCATCGGCTTGAAGCTCATGAGCCCTCTTTGATGATGTCCCCTTCCACTTGGCATCAATCCGCAGCCCCTCCAGATCAATCCTGGGCATCCAAGCTCGTGGGAGGTGGCTGAATTAGGGTAGTGCTCCCTAGAGCTCGCCATTCGATTCCAGATGTTTCAAATCATTCCATAGTGCTCCTTCAACCTCTTAGCACCTTCCCCTAGCTTACCAGGCCATTCCTTCGATCCGTTCGAGCAAACTCCGGTGAAAGCTCTCGGTGTCCCGCACAAAGTCGTACCTTCGGCCGTCCTCCATTCTTGACATCTAAAGGAGATCTGCTCACCATCACCCCCTGAAGCATCCTGATAGAGAAGCTCATCCGTTGAGACTTTCTATATGGTAATATCTGTATCTCGAGCTCCCTAGCTAGGTAGTCCGGTCAAGTGTGAAGGAAACCTTCACCCTAACGGATTTCCACTGTTGGATAGAAGGTTTTCTCTTTCCTGATCCTCCCTTTGGAATTTTGTTGAAGTTCACAGGAGGGATCGCCCGGATCATGCTGGAGAAGCTTCACGGTCTCGGGTTTGCGCGGGAGGTTGAAGATGAAAATATGGCCTTTGATTTCAATCAACGGTGCGGATTAGATCCCGCGGTCTCGGAGCTCATTTGATCCTAGCAGTCCGATCCTTTATCTGACGACTACGGTTAATCCAACCGTTACCCAATCAGCACAAATGATTGCCCCGCCAATCACAAAATTCCGCGTGTAAAGCGCCGACTTACTGTATAATGGCTGGATTAATTTTGTAGGAAATTCATGGAAACTTCAAAAATTAATATCTCCCTACGCACTTGGCCAAATTAGGTGTTCTTAGGCTCATTGGAAAGGCCTCAGGGTGACCTACAGAGGTCCTATGATTTCAGGTCCTAATTACATCTATGTTAGGTTTAATTTCAGTTTGAGTGTTATTTTAATTTTTGCACTTATTATTTAATTTCAATTTCCCAAGATCTAAAACTTTGGGAGATTGAATTTGAGCATATCCTTGACATGCCCAAATTTTATCTCCCCTGTTTGAGATGTTTAAGGGCACTTTCCCCTAATTTTGAGTTTGAGGGTCATAGGTTGACCCTTAAATTCAAATTAGGATTCAAACCTTTCCAATGGGACTTAGGGTGTGAATTTCTGTGTGATGATGATATGTAGGGTAGGGAGTTTAGAGCCAGTGATTTTACCCCAATCCAAGCTTAGGATAGCTCCCTATGATTTTCTCAAGGTGACTTAGAGTTCACCTTAGGTGGTTTGGTTAGTCACCTTATACTATTCCATTTGAGTCCAAATTTGGTGTTCTTAAGCCTTGGGATTAGGTGATCCCATGGTCCAAATTTCATCATGTTTGGAGCTCATTTGGTTCACCAAATAGGAGCCATAGTACTCCCCCTTAGAAACACCCCCTTCGCCTTAATAAAATTCTAATAAATCAAGCTTAACTCCTGAAATTCTTTAAAATGCCCCTAACTGACCTTGATTGATCTATTAATCAGTAGAAATTCAAATCCTATTAATTTAGCTTTATAATCCACCTTAATTTAATTTTAATTAAAATTAGTCTTTAATCAATATTTATTAATTAAAAATTATTAAAAATCCAAAAAAAAAACTTTAAACTCTTGTTAATCTCCCCTTAGATCCTTTCTGATCTTTGGTGATGATTTCAAAAAGTTTAGGACTCATTTGGGTTCAAATCACTAAAAGAGACCCTTTAATTGAGATAATTAGAAAATCCTAATAAATACCATAAATTGTAAAATTCATTACTAATTGTAAAAAATTTCAAATCAATCAAACTCAGTGGCTAATGACTCTAATTAAAATTTAGTATTTTTCAAAAATGTCAAACCCCCAAAATCTGGTCAAAGTCAAAAAGTCAATATTTTGGTCAACATCGGGTAAAAAATGGGTCAAAACTTCTAAAAATCATAACTTTTGATAGGAAACTCCAAATTGAGTGTGCCACATGTCTAAAAACTCATAATTAGGTCTAGTATTTATAAAAAAATCTAAAATTCTTAATATTAACTCTAATTTCAAAAAAGTAATTTTGACCCCTTAGTTAACATATCTAGTTGTTTCACTAAAAACCATTAATTGTTTAAAATTCTAGAATTTTTTAATTTGATTAATAAAATTCTCAACAAATCCTTTAAAATCAGTAACCAACTCTTTTTTATATTAATCCACTTATTAATTCCAATAAACTTAAATTAACTTAATCAACCCCGATTACTACTAGATAACCCAAGCCTACGAGGCTATTAACTTAGCGCCAAGGAAGGTGAAATAAACTTCATGGCCTATGTGTGAAATAAAGGTAGTGATCAATTAACTCTTAAAATATATTTAACTAAAATTCTTAATATATTAATATTTAAACCTTAACCTAAATCCCCCTTTTAAGCCTTAACAAATCCAGAATTTTACATAACTTTAACTAATCACCCACTTTAGGATCTATCCCAGCCACATGACCTTTTACACATATTTTAGATGATTTTCTAGGACAACCAACTCTATATCTAGGTTAGGTCAGTGTTTACTTTACTTTTATGTGTCAGATTTTTTATGATTTTTACTGCATGTTGTGGATGAATTTGCTTTGTTGTGTCTGCTTGCTTTCTTACTGCACTCTGTGGAAGGTTGATGTGTTTGGTGACTAGATTACCCTTAGGTTAGGTATAATCTGGATGTTAACACAATTTCTGCAGGTGGCCACGCTCATGCAGGGTAATAAAAAGGGGGAGCTAAGTTAATAAAAAAAATCAATTGTTATAAATGCTTATACAGGTGCTTTAGCTACTAAAGCCCCCAAATAAAAAGAGTGTGACCAGTGTGTTTACTTACTTTTCGGCATATATATAACTTCTTAGGAATAAATATTTTGATTCATTAACTTCTTAGGATAACCCTGTAGGAGAGTCTAGAATTTTTTTTTTCATTTTTATATAAATGTAATTTGTACAAGTTTCAAGTGTTGTGAAAGTGGAGTTTTGAATTAAGATACATAGGTCCAAAGCTTGGACTCCAAAGAGAAAAGGACACCCCTTAAGGGGAGTGGCCATTTTCTATTTGGAGATCTAAATTTGGATCATTTCTTTCCTACCCAAAGAGGAAATAATGGCCTTCCCCTCAAAGGAAGTTCCCTCTTATCCATTTGGGTAGTCTACTACGAAGAATCCAAGGATCCTGAAGGAGATGAACCTGAACGAGAACAAGATTGAAGAATTGAAGATAGAAAGTATCCCATTCAAAACTACTTGCATCTCTACTAGATTTAGAATCTGGGTTGTTGTTAGTGGTGCCATGCCACTTTACTTTCCGCAAAATTTTGGTTTATAATAAGCAAGACAACTGAGGCTCGTAAGGATGTGAACGTTTTATACTCTTAATCTTAAAATTTAAAATTTTAGTGAGTCTAAATAACATAGAAAGATAACGAATTTAGGTAATTAGCTGAGGATAGACCCCGAGGTCGCATGCATATTTCTGCACTTCTTTTTTCCTTATTTTAGATCCTTCCCCGCCTGCAGGTAGAGTCTGGATAGTCTGACCTATGAGGACGAGGTGCCGGACCTGGGGAAGTCCAGTCTTTTAATAAACTATTTTCTAAGCCTGTTTTTAACTTTCAAGCATACCTGATTTGAAGTTGCCAACTAGCATGCATTGCATTAGAGATAAATTAAAAGAGTCAAAATTTTAATTGCATTAATCCTTAGCATTTTGCGCCCAACATAAGTTAAATGAGCCAATTAGGAAAATCTCTAGATGTCGGCTCCAACTCTCCAAAACCAGTAAATAAAATGTCTCTACCACTCTTTCATAAAAGATCAGACTCATTTTTTTTAAATCGATTAGGTGATTAGCTGGCTCCACAATCCAGGCTGGGGTAAGTCCAAGTTCTGCACTGCATTAGTTAGGTTTGAAAGACTATGGTCCAGTGTCCAAAATAAATTTAGGATTCGGGGCACATCTTTGATTATAAGACCCCAAATTTTGGGAATATAATCCAAAATTTCTAATAAAATGCTCAACTCTAATTAAAGCATCATTTCAATCCAAAATATAAATCCCAACACTTAGATTAAGTTGGGACACTTCCGGATGATTCTAGAATCTCAAAGTGTCCCCTACCTCTTTTTCCTTTATTTTGTTAATAACTACTCAATCTTGATCCATTCCCTTTTGAGTTTCCAAAATTCACCTCTCTTTTTTTATCACTCCTAGAAAATCAAACAAAATTTTATCACTATTTTAATCGAGAGTTTTCGTAGGGGACTCTATCTCCCTACGATATGATTAACTACGTAGTATTTTGCACTCGTAGGAGATTTGGAACCACACACGCACCTGATTTTAAAATTGATTTTCAAAAAATTTTTTAATTAGACTTCCTTGGGAAAAATCAAAAGACGATCGTCATTATTACATTCAAAGGATTATCATTGAATGGTGTTATCTCCCTTTGGAGAGATACATCCTTCTTTGATAAGGCTTTAGATGTGAACTCGACGGTCATACTTCTAGAATATCGTAGCTAGATATTTAATTGAACTTCACTTTGTTCCCTTGGGACAATATGAAGTTCTCTTTAAAATTCGGTCACAATATTCAAGATGAGTTTCATAATTTTAAGTCTGAACATCATTATGAAATTTTATTTTCATCCTTCGGGGTGATATACTTTTTTCTAGAATATTAATTCGACTTTAGAATTAGACTTCAACTTCAATTTCAAAATTTCCAAAAAAAAACTAATATTTTTCAAAACCTATTTTTCAAAATTCCACCAAAAAAATGACACACCCGGTGGGACCAATCTCTCTCTCTATCTTTAATAGTGATGAAATTTTGTTTCATCGATAGTTTTAACTATCATTTCTTTCATTGGTCCCACTACCCATTTCTTTCTTGGATTAGTGTGGATAAAATCTAAAATAAAATAAACATTGAAAAGAGAGGTCCTACCTCTAATTTTTTTTTTATATAGTAAGATTTTGTTCTGATTTTGACCTTCTACCCCCGGGGTAACCAGTGAGGTGATAGTGGGATATCCTTCTCAACCCTATGAATTTATAGTTAACAAACTTCTCATTCAACATATAATTTCTTAAGGTTGAAAGGAATTTGAAGACCTTTATCTTGGGTGTTTTGAAGTACTTTAGTCTTAACTCCCTCATTTCCTGTTTAGCCTTTAGAGGTAAGGAGGATTAGACTAGTTCCATAAGCCTTTGGGTATGGGAAAACTCTGTTCGTTGTGTTTCATAATTTATGAGAAACCCATCTTAAATCTCTAAAAATTCAAATTTTCTTTTAAAACTTTCTTCAAATTCCAAGTTGTCACATGTTACCCCATACGATTTTCTTGTGGGCTAACATATGTCAAATGTTTTTAGAAAAATCTCTCATTTGGCACGTATCTAGTCTCTTCATCACACTAATATGTGTTGGGTGATATTTTCTACCACTCAATATGCGTTGGAGGGTTGAGATTATCTTACAAGCCTTAATTTTCAAAAAAAAAAAAAATTCTTTTGTCTTCTTCTAAATCAAATCTAATTCCAATCCCCTCTTTAGTTTTCAAAAAATTTCAAATGGCTGGCAAATTAATTTTCTCCTTTGACCAAGAGCTGTCCTCAATTGTTAATGACCAAAGAAGTACTGTGATCTTTGGGATGGGATTCAAAACCCTTGAGCTCTCCATGGACGGACACTAGATAGTTAGTTTGGATGCTAGTAAGGAAGTTCCCCCAGTGGTTGAGTTGATTGTGGGATCTACACCTACCCTACCAGTAGTCAGTGATGAGCAGAAACAGCCTGAGTTAGTTGTTGAGCTGCCCACTAAAGTTAAATCTATTTTTGAGGAAGGGTCTAGTTCTGGGCTTAGCTTTGCCACTAAGAAGCAGAAGATTAACTTTTTGAAGAGGCTTAGGAAGAAGATTTCCAAGGCCAAGAGAGTTCTATCCTTTAAGACTTTAGCTCAAGTAGAGCCTGAGGCTGCTGAGGAGCTACTTATTCCTGCTTCCTCTCCCCTCCTAAAGGGGATTCACTTCTGCCCCTTGCTTCTGTTCAAGAGAAGGAGAGGGCAGCTAGGATAGCATGTTCCCCACCATGCCCAATTAACTACTAAACTAAGAAGCTCCGAAAGAAAAGCATATCTAGAGGACAAGGACACTAAGGAACATAATTCACACCTGTACGGCACAGTCTGGGCAGACTAAGGAGGAGTATGTAAAACAATTAAAGGAAGTTATCTCCCATCGCTTCTAGAAGGAGATCTTGAAAGAAGAAGTTTCTGAGGCAAAGAACTTAACCCCTCAGCCTGTAAGAAAGAACAAGAAGTATGTCAAACAACCGGTCACTTCAGTACTAGTTGATGGGTATTATTGGGTGCCACATCTTCCATCATCTAAAATGGAAGGTATTGTGTTGACTGGGTCCGAGAGAGGCCACCATTCTGTTGTCAGATCCCCAGTACCCCCTCCTAAGACTGTAAAGTTGGCCTCGATGATTGTTAAGCCAAAGGAGACTGAAATTCGAAGACATGTAGATGTTAAAGTCAAAAGGCCTAAGTCCCCTGAGTAGAAATTTGTGCAAAAAGCCTAAGTCCCCTGAGTAGAAATTTGTGCCAAAGAGGACTAAGTTGGAGAACTTACCACCACCTCCTAGAACTTCTAAGTTTATTCTTCAACTCCAACGAGTTCCAGTTACTTCTTCTCTAATCCCAGTTGATCAAATGGATGTTTCTGTCAGTACCCCAGATGTCACAATTAATAGTGCTCCTTCCTCTAGTTTAGTTCAAGATCTAGTAACCACCACCACTGCTGTCCCAGTTAATGACCTCTAAGATCTGAGTGTCGTTCCTAAGCTCCCTAGTCAAGTGTCTGAGGATGTTACCTTGCCAGATGTAGGAGCCATCACTTTTGATGCTCCTGTTTCATCCCCTGAGGTATATGTCCCTCACCCTATATAGGATGCCACTTTTCTGACTACCAGTTCTGGGATAGTCGAAGAGGAGAGAACTGACCAGGATCTAGAGATGAAAGATGAACCAATTCCAGAGTCTCAGTCGGATCCTAATCCAAAGCTTATAAAAATCATCTCAAGATTGGATTCTGAAGAATTATTTGACATGGCTGAATATAAAGGATATTTGCCCCTCAATCCCAAGTCAATTGGGGATAGACTGGTCCAAGAGGTATAAGAAATAAGGAATATTTTGTTGAATAGAGAAGGAATGGCCTCTTTTAACCCAAATCTGGATGATCTCCTTGGAGATGAAGATGATTGTGTTGGTAGCGTTTGTATGGTTGAAACTAGGGGGTCTAATAAAGAAGTTAAACCTAGCTAGAGATGAAGAGCATATATGACCTATTAGAGATGAGGATTCACTTGCTTTCCAGTCAGATTCAGATGAGTCAAAAAAATCTAGAGATGAAGAACATATAATAAATTTGGAGACTCAGCTGGCAGGCATGATGTCACAAGTTAAGGAAATGCAAGAAAGGTTGGATAAATCACAGCACGAGTCCCTTAAAATCTAGTAGTCAGCTCCAGAGATCACAGAAAAGGCTAAACGGGCAGAATCTAGTTCAAAATCCCTCGAGTCAACACATGTGATTCTTCCTTGCCTACCAGAAGCACTTCCAGTTCTGCCCACAATTTCCACCACCCCTCTAATTCCTCCTTAGAAGATATTAAACAACTGATTGAGGACCAAGTAAGGGAGGCCTTAGCCCTTTCACAAGGGACCACATCTATTCCAAAGGGTAGACCCTACCCCAAGGAATATGACTTAATTCCTTTTCGAAAGGGTTTTGTGCCACCGTCATTTAAAATTTTCACCAGAGTCGAAAACCCGAGACAGCATCTGGCCCACTTCCGAGCTAGCTGTTGCAACGCAGGAGGATTAGATGCTATACTTTTTCACCAATTTGCAAGTAGTCTATCAGGCATTGCTTTTGAATGGTACGCCGATTTGCCCAACATTTCAGTAAGAACCTTTTGTGATCTAGAAAATCTTTTTCTAAAGAGATTTTTTGGAGCGCAACAATGCACCACTATGGGCAATCTTGTTGTTGAAAAGCAAAAGCCAGGAGAGCCTCTGGTCGAATACATCTTGAGGTGGTGAAACCTCTCGATGAAGTGTGAACACCAGTTGCAAGAGAAACATGCCATGGAAATTCTTCTTAAGAACATTCATGGCCCGATTACTTTTCTCCTGAAGGGTTTCACTATTAAAACTTTTGAAAAACTTCTCAACAAGGCTAGCAATTTATAGAAAGAGGCTCCTAGGTTGCCATTATTATGAGAGCAGTCTGAAGATAAGAAGGGTCCTAAGTTGGTGAAAACTATTGAGAAGAAAGCTGTGGTCTCAGCGGTCGATAAGGGGAAGAGGCCAGTGGTTAGTCAGCCTAGCACTCCACCTCCACTACAGCCACCTCTAAAGAAGCCCTTTTAGATAGTTCCTCAGCATACTAGAGATCCTGCCTTCATCCCTTTTAGAGACCAATTGGCAAAGCCTTATCTATTTAAAAGGGAGTCAGTCAAAAAGATTTTCAAGAGTTTGTTAAAGAAGCCAGATTTCTAGTTACCAGAGGCTAGGAGAACAGAGGATGAAAGTAAGAAAGAGGATCCTAAATACTTCCAGTACCACCGAATGCTCAGTCATCCACTCGAGGATTGTGTTATGTTCAAAGATTAGCTTGAGAGGAACTATATTCAAGGTAATATTATAATTCCTAAAGAGTTTTGGTGGATCCAGAAAAGGCCTCAGTCAAAAGTATCTCAGGTAATCTTCTTAACTCTTCTCTTTTAGTCAAAGATGGTTGGGACATTGATTTATCCTGGGCATTTAAAAAGTCGATTAATAAATCTTTTTGTCTTTCTTAACAGCTGACTACAACAGCCCAGGGCCCGGTGTGGGAAGTTGACCTAGACGCTTCGCAGAAGGATGTTGAGCCACTTCCCTCTCCAGTAGTCGTAGGAACTACAGTTAAAAATATAAAAGAAAATAAAGATGAATTTGTATAGAGGAAGTGCGTCGATGAGAGATGTATTAGAGTAGCGGATGGTGGTGTGAAAACCCTTTACCCTCTCTTATTATCTAATTTTTACTTTGCCCCATCAAAGACAAAGAGTCAAAAGATGAATAAAAAATATCCTTCTACATCTATATTCATGATTAGCCATAAGTTTGAAGTGCAATATGATGATTCTCATGTTTTAAATCAAAACTTTGGTAAAGTAAATCTTAATGTCAAACAAACTGACCCTCTCGAGTCGACCACTCAAGATAATGTCGAATTTGAAACCTTATCAGAGAGTGATTTCCCCCAGTTTAACTTTCAGGGAATCCCTATCGAGATAGAGTTTTCAGATTCTGACTCTCTTTTGGGAAATAATGATCCGTTGCCCATGGTGAGTGTAGATACTGCTTTAGTTTGCCCGCCCGAGGATATTGAGTAGGTGCAACTTCATGGCAGTAAGGTCTTACCCCCTAGGCTTCCTCCACAGGAGAAAGGCAAGCAATCTATCTTCGAAGATATAAATCCAAACTCCCCTCAACAATCTGATTTTCCTTTAATTCCTCCAGGTTTTGAGTCTGTTGTTCCTAAAGTTGATTATAATGTCCTTGCCCATCTTAGGAAGTTGTCAGCCAAATTAAGTATTTATGGCGCCCTTCTTCTTTTCAAAGAAATGAGAGAATCTTTAATCAAAGCACTTCTTGATCCTGAGATTTGCCTAGCCCAATTGGCTTCAACTTCAAAAGATGAGGCACTTTACTTTAAAGAGTTCCCTAGAGTTACTTTTTCAGATGTAGACTTACTCTTGGGAACTGTCAACCATAATCGTCCCCTTTACATTGCTATAGATGTGGGAAATTTCAAGTTATCAAGAGTCCTCATTGATCTGGGTGCATCGATCAATGTAATGAACATAAAGACCCTCGCCTATCTCAGAGTTGATACTAACAAGCTTTCAACTGACAAGTTGGTGCTTCATGGGTTCACGAAAAAGGCGAGAGAGCTTTAGGTTCAATCACTTTGCTCTTAGAGATAGAAGAATTAAAAACTGATGCTAAGTTTCATATAATTGATTCAGCAACATCCTTTAACGCACTCCATGGTAGACCTTAGATCCACGAATATAGAATGGTTCCATCAATCCTACACCAATGTATAAAGTATCAACGAGACGGCATTGAACATGTGATTAAGGCTGGTCTGCAACCATTATCTATTCAAGAAATTGGGATCTACGAGGATGCAGCATATTTCATACCAAAAGGGTCCTCGTCCCGTTCTAAGTTTGAGATAAAGATTAAGGATAAATTGGCTGGGCAAAAATCCAACATGAAAAGGAAAAAGAAAAAGAAAAAGATGAAATCATCCATCAAGAAGAGATACAGTCGAGTAGTGAAGATGATTTTGATATCGTTGTCCTTAGGTCTCCAAACAAATTACCTCAGAGAGGTGGGAGGATGGCCTTAAGAGAACTAGGTCATGGTCCTACTTCACTGGATAAGAGAACAACATCTGTGTATATTGATCCAGAATCAATATCTGATAGTGAACCAAAAAAATGAGGTGTTGCTTGAAAGTCCTCAGATGGCACTAGAAAGTGCTCTGAAAATACTTGAAAGTTCGTTAGGGATGTTAAGCCCTATAGAACTGGCCCAAGGCTAAATAAAGAGAGTGGTGAATTAGATAACTTTAAAACTAAAGATATAACTCAAACAAAAATCACCCCAGAAATCAAAGTGCGGAAATTAAATAATGCGTAAGCAATAATAAGAAAAGAATACACCAAATTTATAGTGGTTCGGTCAAACCTTGACCTATGTCCACTCCTTAGAGGCACCCTCCAAGTATTGCGCTACAAAAGTGTCTCTCCTTTAGTCCCCACAGCTAGGCGGAGAATCCCTTACAAAATCACTTCCACCTTCCCTGGTGCGGCGGAGTCACCGGGTCCTTTGACACCAAAGAGAACTTCTTCTTTGGTGAACTTACCTCGAGACAAGCCTTGAATCCGATGGTACTAAGGTGTTAGTTCGCCGGAGCAACCATGTGGATCCCCCACCACACTCCCTTGAGTTCCTCCCCCTCACAGGATCTTCTCCCTCTCAAACTCCACCCTTTCCTCTCTCCCTTTCAAGCTCTCTCTTCAAGTTTCCCCCACAAGAACGAAGCTACAATGGCTGCCAAAGACACTTACAAAAGGCCTTGCCATAGATTAAATAGAAGCTCTTAAAACGAGCTCATTAATGCAAGTTTCCACCATTATCGTCCAGGACGATAGACATATCGTCCTGGTAGATTAGTTCAAATCAGAGGAAAATCGTTCAGAGCATCGTCCTGAATACGAGCTGGCTGATATTTATCGTCCTAAAGTAACTTAAGGTTTTTGAATAGATCGGCCTGGCCGATCTTGCGATCGTCCAGGATGATATGATCATATCAATCATCCTTTATTACTCCCTTAATTTACTGATCAATTAATGCATAATTTGTGAATATCGTCCAGGCCGATCAATGATCATCCTGGCCGATGATTTAAAAATACAGTATACCTTAATTGTCTATGGCGGAAACTTCTTTCTATTTTAAGCTTATCGTCCTAGCCGATACACGTATCATCCAGGCCGATCAGTTAATGACGGCTAACTTAATTAAGAATCCTTATTTAGACTTTCTGTTTTAAGCCTGATCGTCCAGGACGATGTAAATATCATCCTGGCCGATATGAGTAAAAACAGAAATTCTAATTCTCTCAAGTGGTGTGTAGGGTTACTTAGCATCAGTCTCTTTGACCATTACAAATAGACTCAAGAAGAGAAAAAATAAAGTACAGACTGACTCAACCCTAAACCTACGCAATCTTGAACTGGCTTCGTCTGTTCGTCTGATCTTCGATTCCTTAAAAGTTAGAAGTAGTCCAAGAGAATTAATAGTGTTTGTCAATCATCAAAACATAAGTCATGAAAATAGATTTATAACAATCTCCCCCTTTTTGATGATGGCAAACACAAGTAGGAAGAACTCAAAAATACAGTTCATTAAAATTTCAAAGTTACAAACACAATAACTTTTCCTACCACAACCTACTCCCCCTTTTGTCATCACAAAAAGAGGGTACAGAAAGGAAAAAAGGAAACAACACAACATAAACTAAAACAAACCAAACGACAAATTACAGAAAACAGGAAACAAACAATAGAAAACATAGACTAGAAAAACGAGGGACCCTGATCATCAGATGGAGGTGGTGGAGGTGGCTGCTGAAAGTAGCTGGAAAGCGTGGTGATCCCCCAGCACACTCCCTTGAGTTCCTCCCCCTCACAGGATCTTCTCCATCTCAAACTCCACCCATTCCTCTCTCCCTTTTAATCTCTCTCTTCAAGTTTCCCCACAAGAACGAAGCTAAAATGGCTGTCAAAGACACTTACAAAGTGCCTTGCCATAGCTTAAATAGAAGCTCTCAAAACGAGCTCATTAATGCAAGTTGTCGCAATTATCGTCCAGGAAGATAGACATATCGTCCTGGCCAATTAGTTTAAATCAAAGGAAATTCGTTCAGAGCATCGCCCTGAATACGAGCTGGCCGATATTTATCATCCTGAAGTAACTTAAGGTTTTTGAATAGATCGGCCTGGTCGATCCTGCGATTGTCCAGGACGATATGATCGTATCAATCATCCTTAATTACTCCCTTGATTTCCTAATCAATTAAGGTATAATTTGTGAATATCGTCCAGGCTGATCAATGAACGTCCTGGCCAATGATTTAAAAATAAAGAATACCTTAATTTTCTATGGCGGCAACTTCTTTCTATTTTGAGCTTATCGTCCTGGCCAATACACGTATCGACCAGGCCGATCAGTTAATGACGGCTGCCTTAATTAAGAATCCTTATTTAGACTTTCTATTTTAAGCCTGATCGTCCAGAACAATGTAAATATCGTCCTGACCGATATGAGTAAAAATAGAAATTCTAATTCTTGACCATTTTAAATAGACTCAAGAAGAGAAAAAACAAAGTACAGATTGACTCAACCCTAGACCTACACAATCTTAAACAAGCTTTGTCTGTTCGTCCGATCTTCAATTCCTGAAAAGTTAGAAGCAGTCCAAGAGAATCAATAGTGTTTGTCAATCATCAAAATATAAGCCATAAAAATAGATTTGCATTATTGCTTTCTCTCTTAACTATAAGAATATAAACACTCCTCTAAAATTTGATCTCACCTTACATCAAGATTGCGACTCTGAGGTAGATAACTCGAAAGATAAAAGTGACGAGCCTGAGCCTGAATTAACAATGTACAAAAAGCTCAGTAGGAGGATTGAGGCCCTTTCCCTGACCCCACTATCGGCTGGCAGGATTGTCGAGTTAGAAGTTAAAGTGGCCCCCAACCTGAATGGTAAAATAAAGAAAGTCCAGAAATTCTTTCTTGGCTCCTTCTCTACAAGGGATGAAGGTAATGTAATCCTTGAGGAGGCAGATTTTAAGGAATTAATGGAATTACCTTTCGGCTACTTTCCTGTTTGTGTGAAAAACACTTTCTCTAAAGGTATTATACTGTATCGATGGACTAAGGGTTAAGCTAGATACCATGAAAATATTTGGCAAACCAAGATCAAGAAAACTCCAATGGCTGGTATCGGCTTTGGAATAGTTAGTTCATTTGATGAAAATGAATACTGTTTAATGATAACTTATCATCTTAAATTTCCAAATGCCCCTATGGATCTCGTCTGTCCTTTGGATGGGCTATGTTTAGAGACTTTAGATGATCCCGATAAACTTCAAGTTCGGGATGCACCCCCTAAATTTAAAGAGGAAATTAAATCAACGGTCAACGAGTTAAGAGAAATTAACCTAGGAACTGATGATGACCCCCGCCCTACTTTCATAAGCACTTTACTGAATGTGAATGAGACCCAGGATTTGATTTAATATCTGTCTGAGTTTAGGGATTGCTTTTCCTGGACATACGACAAAATGCATGGTTTGTTCGCTGAGGTAGCGGTCCACAAACTTGGAGTTCGGCATGATGTCATTCTTGTTAAGTAAGCCCCTCGGCGCATGCGCCTAAAGATTGAGCAACAAGTCATTTCTGAAGTTAAAAATTTGACTGAAGCCAGGTTCATTCGAGAGGAACAATACCCCTCTTGGGTGGCCAACATCGTGCCAGTTCGAAAGAAAAATGGTCAGATTCAAATTTACATCGACTATAGGGATCTGAATAAGGCATGTACTAAAGATGAGTTCCCTCTACCTATACCAGAACTCGTGGTGGATATTGCCTCCTCGCATGCTATTTTTTCCTTTATGGACAGCCCATCTGGTTATAACCAAATCAAGATGGCCCCAGAAGATGAGAGAAATATTGCATTCAGAAGCCCTATAGGGATCTTTTGTTATAAGGTGATGCCATTTGGCCTAAAGAATGCTGTGGCAACCTACCAGCGGGCCATGACTCATATCTTTGATAACTTAATTCACAATCAAGTTGAGTGTTACATTGATGAATTAGTTGTCAAAAGTAAGGTCAAAGAGGTTCACCTTTATGATTTAAGAGTCGTATTTGAATGGTTGCACCTCTACGATTTGAAAATAAACCCCTTGAAATGAGCCTTTGGCGTCACTTCAGAAAAATTCTTATGATTCGTAGTGAGGCACCGAGGAATTGAGATCGACTCTGCTAAAATTGAAGCGATCTTAGATATGTCATCTCCTAAGAGTCTTACCCAGTTAAGATCTCTATAAGGTAGATTGGCATATATAAAAAAAATTTATTTCTAATCTTTCCGGGAGATGCCAACCCTTTTCTGTCCTTGCAAAGAAATATAATAAATTCGTATGGGACGAGAAGTGCAAGAATACTTTGGATAATATCAAACAATATATTTCTAACCCACCAGTTTTGGCAGCCCCAATTCCAAGAAAGCCATTAATCCTTTACACTGTAGCCTTAGACAAGTCTTTAGGTGACCTGCTAGCTCAAGTCAACGATGAAGGAAAGAGAGTGCTCTCTATTACCATAGTCGAAGACTTCTCCCTATTGAAATCTGATACCCATCAATTGAGAAGCATGGTCTTGCTTTAGTTTTTGCTGCCCAGAAGCTAAGGCATTACATGCTTTCCCACTCAATCAGTTTGATTTCTAGAGTTAATCCTTTATAGTATCTTATAACTCAGCCTACATTGTTAGGACGCTTGGCGTTGGTCTATGATACTACTTCAATTTGAGATTACTTTTATCCCCCTCCATGTCGTAAAAGGACATGTCATTGTCGACTTCCTAGCGGCACACCCGCTGCCGGAAGATTGTCCTTTGAACGCTGATTTAACCAATGAACAAGTCAGGAGTTTGAGGAAATTTAGAGAAGCCGTATGGGAATTATATTTTGATGGTGCATCATCCTCTCACCGAGATGCAGCCTAAAAATCTACAATCCCCAGAAAGGCAGGGATTGGTTTGATTTTTATAACATCGGAGAGAGGGATGATGCACTTTTCCTATCATTTGTCGAAGCCCTGCACAAATAATGAGGTTGAATATGAAGCTCTGATAACCGGTTTGGAACTTGCAATTTTAAAGGAGATTAAAGTGATTAAGATCTTCGGTGACTCTCAATTGGTGATTAATCAAGTTGCATGTACTTATAAGGTCTTGAATCCTAATCTTTCAAAATACCACCAATACACCCTTCAATTGCTTGAACAAATTCCTATCGTTACACTATATAGGGTTCCCCGTATAAGCAATTCTGCGGTGGATGCCTTAGTAAAACTCGCAAAGGAATTCACATGCCCAGATGAAGATTCCATCCCTATAAAGATTCAGGGTCGCAGAGCCCTCTCTCCTATAGATTTGGAATATATCAGTAAGAAACCTCTCCAAATCCTTTCTGCCTCTTCGATGATTGAAGAAGAAGGTGATTGGAGACGACCTTTAATTGATTACCTTTGAGAGGGAAAACTTCCCCAAGATAAATCTCTCTCCAACCAGATTAAGAAATGTGCCCTATCATATGCACTAGTCAACAATTCACTGTATCGCCGATCATTCGATCAGATGTGGCTACATTGTTTGGACAAACGGGAAGCCCTGAAGATTGCTAATGAGGTCCATTCAGGACTATGCGATGCACATCAATCAGGTCTAAAGATGAAATTGAGAATCAAAAGACTTGGGTACTACTGGCCTACAATGATTGAAGATTGCATTAATATTACAAAGCCCTGTCATCAATATCAGGTCCATGGTGTGGTTCTACATCAGCCGCCTAATATGTTGCACCCTACGATAGCTTCATGGCCCTTTAAAAGTTGGGGCATGGATGTTATCGGGCCGATTGAAAGGAAAAAGTGCACAAACTGACTCAAGAAAGGAAAAAGTGTACAAACTGACTCAGACCTAGTCTACCCAATCTTGAGCTAATTCCAAATTGCAGTCCGATCGTGTGAACCTGAAATGTTAGTAGAGAAAAAGAATATTTGATATCATCAAAATCATAAGCCATATATCCGCAATAATCTCCCCATTTTTTATGATGGCAAACTTTTCAATTTGAATTTGCAAAAAGAAACATTTTCTCCTAATCTCCCCATCACTAGAATAACACTTTAAAAAATAGGGGAGATAAAAATATTTTTATTATTTTAAATTTTTTGAAAAGAAAAAAGGATACAAATTCAATAGTACATTCTCCCCCTTTGATATTATCAAAAAGAGAGGAGGCACAAACAAAAAATAAAACGAATAAAAGATAAAAACGTTTCCTGATCTAGTGAAAAAACATTCTTAAAATGAGAAAGTTACCTCTTGGTTTTAATCAAAAACTTAATAGAATTGGATTGACAACGCATAGCCCAGAAAAGGTTAAAAATTCATAATTTGATAATCCAAACTCAAGTTTTTTTAAAGGCTAAAAAAACTTTTTAATCCAATATCCAAATCAAGGAATAAACGGGAAAAAGAAACATTAATTTTTTCAAAACTCCTTTCATAAAACATATCTAATTGAAGCTCAATGCACGAATTGGTGAATCAGGAACCAAGATTTTCAAGCACAAGTTTCTAACATATCAAGGATTTTCTTAAGCTTTTAGTAGCATAAGAAAAAATAAGCATATTTTTTTTGTAGGCTCATTTTATGCCCTTTATCACTTGAATGGCTCTTTGAGCATCTTTTGATTTTTAACACATTTTGTGTATTATAATTATTATTTTTTAATTTGGCGTAATTGCGTATCTTTTGGTTTGGCATCATTGGCCACTTTTTTTTTATTTTCAAAAAATATGCTTTTTTCTTATATTTTCAAAACTAAAATAAACCTAAATTATTGACAACACGAACATCTTGATTAAGAAAATTTTAAGGTGGATTCAACAATCTTGCAAAAGATTCCTATGCGATAGAAAAAATGTAGGGAAATGAAAAAAATAGTTTCAAAATCCAATTTAAAATATGATGAAGATTTTGCATCAAAAGTAAAATAACCTCTTTAAGAAGAGAGAAAGAAAAACAAAATTATGAGTTCCCTTCCTCTAACTATTTTAAAGAATTTAATCACAACTTACCAAAAATTTCAAGAAAAAATAGGAAGTAGATTTTTCATTTTTAAAAAAGTGAATGTGTGTGCTGATCAGAGAAAAACTTTCACGAAAACAAGAATTTCAAAGAATAAACAAAAGTAAAATATAAAAATAAAAAAGAAAAACACAAAAACACAACACAAAAACACAAAAAACTTTTAGTCTTTATCTCTCTCCTGGTCCGATGCTTCAAAAACCAGATATACCCAGGAGATTTTTTGCCTTTCATTATTTCCCCAGTATAAATTTTGCTTCGCCTTGCCTTTTTCTTTCGTAGGAAGAATTTTTAAATTAGGGCACTGATTTTTCATATGTCCAGATTTTCTACATCGAAAGCAAATAACGTCAGAAGGAATATGAACATCCTTACCATTTTTACCTTTTTTTCACTTTTGCTTATGCTTTGGTGAGCTTTGTGATTTACTTGACAAGTCATTGCATTCGTGAGCAACTAAGCAATCTTTTTCTGTATCTCCAGCTTTTAGAATAATCGTTTCACCTACATCCAAAAGTCTTTGACCCAAACTTTGCTCGTAGGAAAAGAGTGAGTCAATCAAATTATCAATATAATAATCATTCAAATCTTTTGATTCACAAATAGCAACAACTTTGGCATTAAAATTTTCAAGTAAACAACAAATAATTTTATTGACTTTTTCAAAATTTGAAAACTCCTTTCCTAAAGTATGTAATGATGTTACAATTTGAATAAACCTGATATACAGGTCTAAGATCGTTTCAAAAGATTTCATGGAAAACAGTTCAAAATCATGCACTAACATATTCAACTTGGATTGCTTGATTTCACTAGTGCATTCGTATATGGTGTGTAGTTTATCCCAAACTTCTTTACCAGTAGTGCACGTGGATACTATAATAAAATCTTCAGAATTTAAAGCACAAAAAAAGCAATTTAATGATTTTGCATTCAATTGAGCATTTACTTGTTCTTCCCTATTCAATTGATTAAAATGAATATCAATTTTAACTCTATTAATAATACGTGACGGTGATGAATAACCAGTTAAAATCATATGCCACATGCGAAAATTAATCAATTGCAAGAAAGTAGTCATGCGAATTTTCCAAAAATCAAATGAGATATTTTCAAATAAAGATGGTCTGGTGATTGAATAACCTTCTATAATATTATGATTTGAAAAATTAGCCATGAATCAAAATTCAAAAGCTTTTAAAAACTTATTTTATGAAAACGGCCCTAATACCACTTGAAAGTGCTCAGATGATACTAGAAAGTACTCTGATACCACTTAAAAGTTCGTTAGGGATGTTAGTCTCCTTATGAACTGGCCCAAGGCTAATAAGGAGATAGAGAGGTGAATCAATATTTAAAACAAACACAATCTTAAATCCAAAAATAAGATTCACCACAATCAAAATTAACGATACGAAAATAAAATACAGAAGCAATAATAAGAAAATAACACACCGGATTTATAGTGGTTCGGTCAAACCTTAACCTACATCCACTCCTTGGAGGCACCCTCCAAGTATTTCACTAAATAAGTGTCTCTCCTTTAGCTCCCATAACTAGGTGGAGAAGCCCTTATAAAATCACTTTCACCTTCCTCGGTGCGGCGGAGTCGTCGGGTCCTTTGACACCAAAAAGATCATCTTCTTTGGTGATCTTCCCTTGAGACAAGCCTTGAATCCGACGATATTAAGGTGCAAGCCTGCCGGAGCAACCGTGTGGAATCCCCCTCCACACTCCCTTGAGTCCCCCCTCACAGGATCTTCTCCCTCTCTCAGACTTCACCCATTCCTCACCCCCTTTCAAGCTTTCTCTTCAAGTTTCCCCCATATGAATGAAGCTACAATGGCTACCAAAGACACTTACAAAGTGTCATGTCATAGCTTAAATAGAAGAGCTAAAAATGAGCTCATTAATGGAAGTTGCTGACTTTATCATCCAGGACGATAGACATATTGTCCTGGCCGATTAGTTTAAATATGAGAAAAATCGTCGTGAATATCGCCCAAAAATGAAGCTGGCTGATGTCTAATCGGCCCGGACGATCTTGCAATCGGCTCGGATGAAATCACCATTAATTTCTTTCCAAAATTGCCAGAGAAATTTTGGAAAAAAAATGTCCTGGATCGTCCTGGCCGATATTTTATAGTCCAGGCCGATCCACCATGCCGATATCCAAAAATAAGAATTTCCTAAGTAGATCTAGTGGTAGATTCTTTCTGAATTGAGCCTATCATCCTGGCCGATACAAAATCGTCCAAGACGATGTGTTTTGCATAATGACGGTTGCTTTAATGAGGATGCCCTAATTAGGGTTTTTGCTTTTGAATAAATCATCCCGGTTGATATAAATATCATCCAAGACGATGTTATCAAAAATAATAAACTCTAGGGAATAGTCAGAAACTCTTATACGTTACAAAGTATCAGGAGCCACAACAAATACAATAGACTCAAGAAAGGAAAAAGTGTACAAACTGACTCAGACCTAGTCTACCCAATCTTGAGCTGATTCTAAATTACAGTCCGATCGTGTGAACCTAAAATATTAGTAGAAAATAGTCATAGAGAAAATGAATGTTTGCTATCATTAAAATCATAAGCCATAGTTCTGCAACAGATTTGATCACAACTTTTCTGCACTTATAACCCCTCAGCAGAATGGGATAGTTGAAAGGAAAAATAGAACATTAATAGAAGCCGCCCGAGCAATGTTGGCAGAATACTCACTTCTAAAATATTTCTAGGCTGAGGCGGTTAGCACTGCATGTTATTTTCTGAACAGGGTGAATGTGATATCAAAATTAAATAAAATACCCTATGAGTTGTTAAAAGGAAGATCACCTAATTTATCTTATTTGCATGTTGTTGGTTGCAAGGTGTTCATTCGTAATAATGGAAAATCTGTCTTAGGAAAAATTGATCCCAAATCAGATGAAGGAATTTTTGTTGGATACTCAAATATTGGAAAATCTTATAGGGTATTCAATAAAAGAACTTTGGTAATTTAGGAGACCACATATGTTATATTTGATGAATCTGTAAATATGAAAGAGCCAAATGCTGAAGAAGATGAAATTGAGATTAACTCCCAAAAGATTGATAAGATGAATTTGAAAGAAAATTTGGAAATAGAAAATCTTTTGCCTAGAGATTTAAGATTTTCTAAAAACCACCCAAGGAAATTGATTATAGGTGAACCAAGTGAGGGTGTAAGGACTAGGCGTGGATTAAACAAAGAAGTCTATCATTCAGCCTTTATTTCAACTATAGAACCCACTAATATTGATCAAGCATTTTCTGATGAATTTTGGATTTTGGCCATGCAAGAAGAGTTGAATCAATTTGTAAGAAATAAAGTTTGGGAATTAACTACAAGGATAAAGGATCAAAGTGTAGTTGGAACTAAGTGGGTATTCAAAAACAAAATGAATGACTTAGGAGTAGTCATTAGAAATAAGGCTAGGTTAGTAGCTAAGTGATATAATCAGATTGATGGAATTGATTTTGAGGAAACTTTTGCCCCTGTAGCTAGACTTGAAGCAATTAGGGTTTTGCTAGCCTTTGCCTGTTTTAGAGGATTTAAATTTTATCAAATGGATATTAAAAGTGCCTTTTTTAAATGGGGTAATTGAAGAGGATATTTTTGTAGAACAACCTCCAGGTTTTGAAAATTCTAAATACCCAGTTCATGTGTTCAAGTTGAAAAAGGCATTATATGGATTAAAATAGGCACCTAGGGCTTGGTATGAGAGATTGAGCACCTTTCTACTTAAAAGATCATTTGAAAAAGGAAGTATTTATACAACTCTCTTTTTGAAGAAATGTGAAAAGGATATACACATTGTTCAAATTTATGTGGATGATATCATTTTTGGATCTTCAAATAAAAATCTTTGTGATGATTTTTCTAAAATAATGAGTAGTGATCAAAAGAAATTTAGAGGATCAATTGGATATTTACTTTACTTGACTGCTAGCCGACCCGATATCATGTTTAGTGTTTTCTTGTGTGCTAGATTTCAATCAGATATAAAAGAATCACATTTGACAGCAGTGAAAAGGATTTTAAGATATCTGTTAGGAACTTAGAACTTAGGAATTTGGTATCCTAAGTTTAGCTCATCATTTGAAATTATTAGTTATTCAGATTTTGACTTTGTAGGATGTGGGGTGGATAGAAAAAACACTTCTGAAACATGTCAGTTCATTGAAAATTCATTAGTTTTATGTTCCAGTAGAAAACAAAATTCAGTAGTCCTATCTACTGCAGAAGTTGAATACATTACATTAGGAAGTTGTATGGCACAGGTACTTTAGTTAAAATAATAGTTAATTGATTTAGGATTAACTTTAGGCACTATACTAATTTATTGTGATAATACTAGGGCTATTTGTATTTCTAAAAATCTTATTCAACATTCAAGAACCAAACATATAAACATAAGGCATCATTTCATAAGGGATCATGTATCCAAGGGAAAAATTGAACTCATTCATATTACAACTGAAAATCAACTTGCAGACATTTTTTACAAAATTTTTAGCCTTTGATACTTTCAGTGCATTAAAAACTAGGCTTGGAGTGATTGATTTAAATGCTTAAATAAAAATATTTTTTGCAACATTGATGTTTGTTTTCTAGTTAATGTTTTTGTGTTTGTTATGAGTTTTTTATCATGTTTTTGTGTATGTTTTTTGGAGTATATATTTTTTTGTTGTACATGGTGTTTTTGATGTGTTTGTTTTTGAATTTTAGTTTTGTTTATGTGCAAAATCAAAAAAAAAAAATTTGGGTGACAATTGTCCGGGACAAAAAATTTTCGTACGGGATAATTTGGGTAATGTGTCAAAGTGTCAAATTTTAAACCGTTTGCATGTAATTTTCAGTGTTTAATGTTCACTTTGTCTAGATGATCGTTATGATCATACGGGACAATTTGTTTTTCAATCAGCGGGATGAATGAATGAAACGGTTGAATGGATAAGGTAGTTTTCAATACAAACTTTGTACGTATGAACCTTTGGTTTGTCTGGATGAATACATGTCGGTTTGATATAGGGGACGGTTTCAACTGCCATTAAAATGATATAAGTTCTGATCATCCTGGGACAAACACGTGTTCATCTGTACGATCAGATTGGACAAAATTCTATACGAAGGGATGCTTCGTAAGTCACGTTGATTATGAAAAGCCATTTCATTCTGGTCATATTGGATCATCTGTACGAAATATTTTTGTACGGTACGAACTAAAATGTCGTACGGGAAGAAAATTTTATGTCCGATACGAACATGTCGTTTTCAACAAATAGGCAGGCTTTTTAGATCAATAGTCACACTCTTAATATCACTTTCAATCCCTTTCATATTCTATATCGTTTACAAATGACAAGTTCTAGCAAGCACCAAAAGATTATAGTGAAGAAACCTCATATGAATTCATCCGAGAACTTTCTTTCCAAAGTAAATGAGGATTCTTTTCCTAGGTTTGCTTCAGCTAAAATCACCCCCTCTAGAATTTTAAACCAAGATGAAATTACCTTTCAACTGATGCATTTATTTGCTTCGACATAGTTTCATTATTCTTACCCTTATCCACCACTACAATAAAGATATATTTTATTACTTTATTGCCAACATGTCCTTCAATTCTGACCACTCTATAATTCGTTCTTTTGTTTTCAAATAAAAAGTTAAAATCACCAAGCATGACTTAGGAGCTTTTTAAACTTAAGGACTGAGGGACCTATAGCCGACAAATTGATTACCACTGATCAATATAAATGGTATGAAATAAATAGGGTGATTAAAGGAAATGGTTTAAATGAGCATATAGCTAGGGTATCAGGTCTTGACAGAAATGAATGACTCATTCAGCATGTTCTTAGAACTTCAATCATTCCAAAAGCTGGTGATAGAGTCAATATAAGCCCCCTTCTTTCCATGGCGACTTTCTTAATCATGAGCAATAAACCTATAGATGAAGCCCAACTTATTCTTAATTATTTTTAAGGGCTTTCTGAAATTGGCCATGCATAACAGAAAAGAAAGAGGAATATTGCCTTAGAACACTTAGTTAACTATGTTCTGGAGAAGAAATATAACTTGTTTCATCCTGATCAAGAATATGAAGAACTGCTCTACGACAATGACGGGTCATTTAGAGCAATCTTTAAGGAAGAATCAGGTAAAGCACATATCATATGTGATACAGAGGAAGAGCTAGAAGGTGCAACTTGTTTTCCCAATTGATTTGTCTACTAGGAGTAAGACTTCTATCAGCATCCTGTATACCTAAGGTTGGGTGATGCCCTTCCTTAGACCCAAGGCAAGGTATTCACTATCTTGATTTCCCAGTTAATTTGCCTATTAGATCTAACTCTTCTAATAGCATCCTATAGGCCTAAGGTTGGGCGATACCCTTCCTAAGACCCAAGGCTAGGTATTCCCTATTTTGGTTTCCTAGTTGATCTGTCTATTATGAGTAAATCTTCTATCAACATCCTGTAGACCTAAGGTTGGTTGATGCCCTTCCTTAGACCTAAGGCTAAGTATTCTCTAACTTGGTTTCCTAATTAATATGTCTACTAGGAGTAAGTATTCTATCAGCATCCTATAGATCAAAGGTTAGGTGATGCCCTTCCTTAGACCCATGGTTAGGTATTTCCTATCTTGGTTTCCCAGTTAATTTGCCCATTAGGAATAAGTCTTCTATCAGCATCCTATAGGACAATGGTTGGGTGATGCCCTTCCTTAGACCCAAGGTTAGGTATTCCCTATCTTGGTTTCCTAGTTGATCTGTTTACTAGGAGTAAGTTTTCTATCAGCATCTTGTAGACCAAAGGTTGGGTGATGCCCTTCTTTAGACCCAAGGCTAGGTATTCCCTACCTTGGTTTCCCAATTAATCTGTCTACTAGGAGTTAGTCTTCTATCAGCATCCTATAGACCTAAGATTGGGTGATTCCCTTCCTTAGACCGAAGGTTAGGTATTCCCTACCTTGGTTTCCCTGTTGATCTGTCTACTAGTAGTAAGTCTTCTATCATCTTCTAGGAGTAATATGCCCTTCCTTAGACCCAAGGCTGGGTATTCCAAACCTTAGTTTCCCAGTTAATCTCTCTTCTAGGAGTAAGTCTTCTATCAGCTTCTTGTAGACCTAAGGTTGGGTGATGCCCTTCCTTAGACCCAAGGCTAGGTATTCCCTACCTTATTTTCCCAGTTAATCTCTCTACTAGGAGTAAGTCTTCTATCAGTTTCTTGTAGACCTAAGGTTGGGTGATGCCCTTCCTTAGACCCAAGGCTAGGTATTCCCTACCTTGGTTTCCCAGTTGATCTGTCTACTAGGAGTAAATCTTCTATAAGCATCCAGTAGACCTAAGGTTGGGTGATGCCCTTCCTTAGACCCAAGGCTAGGTATTCCTACCTTGATTTTCTAATTAATTTTCCTATTAGGAGTAAGTCTTCTAAAAATATCCTATAGAACTAAGGTTGGGTGATGCCCTTCATTAGACCCAAAATTTGGTATTCCCAACCTTTGTTTCCCAGTTGATCTGTCTATTAGGAGTAAGTCTTCTATCAACATCCTGTAAACCTAAAGGTTGGGTGATGCCCTTCCTTAGACCCAAGCCTAGGTATTCCTTACCTTGGTTTCCTAGTTAATCTGACTACTAGAAGTAAGTCTTCTATCAGCATCCTATAGACCTAAGGTTAGGTGATGCCCTTCCTTAGACCCAAGGTTAGGTATTTCCTACCTTGATTTCCCAGTTAATTTTTCTATTAGGAGTAAGTCTTCTATCAGCATCCTATAGGCCTAAGGTTGGGTGATGCCCTTCCTTAGACCCAAGGTTAGGTATTCTCTACCTTGGTTTCTCAATTGATCTGTCTACTAGGAGTAAGACTTCTATCGAAATCCTATAGATCTAAGGTTGGGTGATGCCCTTCCTTAGATCCAAGGCTAGGTATTCCTTATATTGATTTCCTAGTAATTCTGTCTACTAGGGGTTAATCTTCTATCAGCATCCTATAGACCTAAGGTTGGGTGATGCCCTTCCTTAGACCCAAGGTTTGATATTCCCTACATTGGTTTCCCAGTTAATATGTCTACTAGTAGTTAGTCTTCTATCAGCATCCTGTAGACGTAAGGTTGGGTGATGCCCTTTGACCCAACTCTTAGCCCTGGGTCAACTTGGTTGACCAAGTTGACCAAATGTTCCATACACATTAAACCACCTAATCCACTTGACCAAGATCATTCCAATTCCCTTTGAACCCAAGGGGTGACTACTTCGGCACCCAAGAGACCCCTCTTTGAGACCCAAGCCTTAGGCTCACCTGGGTTAGCCTTTTAGCTTGACCCAAGTGACCAAAGAGAGGTCTCCTTTGAACCATCTCTCAACCTTAATCAAATTAAATCCAAATCAAGTTTTCATTGGGTCTCCCTTGACCCAATGTTCCTCTCTTGACTAGCCCAGCCTCTGGGCTGACTTGGTTCAAGAGTTAGGCTAACCCAAAGTGCCGAAAGCCACTTGGGATTGAGCCAATTCTTGCCCTATGCAAAATTTCACTTGATCAACACCTCTAGTAGGTGGCCCTAGGTCCAATACACTTCCTCCAGCCAGCCCATGCCTTGGGCTGACTTGGGTCATGTTTTAGGCTAGTTCAAAATAGCAAAAACCATATGGACCCAAGTTATCTTTGAACCCAGATCAAATTGAACCCAATGGCCACTTGCATTAGGTGCACCAGACCCTGACCTACCTCCCATATCAAGCCCTAGGTCTCTTCTGACCTGGGTTGAGCCCAATCCGACCCAAGCCGAGTAGGTTTGGGTCCAACCGAGCCACCAAATCAATTTGAACTTCCTCAGACACTATTGAGCTCACCCTCGACTCCAGCATATCCCCATCATTCTTTCCATGTCAACTCGACCCAAACCCTAGCCGGCAGCAGTCGGAACCAATAGAGAACAAGCTCTGGTGGTCTCCAAGCCGATCCTGACCCAAAGCCTTCCAAAGGCTATGGCTCACGTGTTTGAAGCTCACGAGCCCTCTGGGATGATGTCCCCTTCCACATGGCATCAATCCACAGCACCTCCCGATCAATCCCGGCCATCCAAGCTCGCGGAAGGTGGCTGTATAGGGTAGTATCCCTAGAGCTTGCCATTTGATTCCAGATGTTTCAAATCGTTCCCCAAAGCTCCTTCGACCTCCCAGCACCGTCCCCTAGCTTCCCAGGTCGTTCCTTTGATTTGTTCGAGTGAACTCTAATGAATACTCTCGGCGTCCCGCTCGAAGTCATACCTCCGACCGTACTCTATTCCTGATGTCTAAAGGAGATCTGCTCGCCATCACCTCCTGAAGATTCCTGATAGAGAAGCTCATCTATTAAGACTTTCTCTATGGTAATATCTCTATCCCGAGCTCCCTAGCTAGGTAGTCTGGTCAAGTGTGAAGGAAACCTTCACCCCAATGTATTTCCATAGTTGGATTGAAGGTTTCCTCTGTCCTGATCCTCCCTGTGGAATTTTGTTGAAGTTCGTCGGTGGGATCACTCGAATCACGCCAGAGATGCTTCATGATCTCGGGTTTGCATGGGAGGTTGAAGATGAAATCTTGGCCGTTGATTTCAATCAACGGCGCGAATTAGATCCCGCAATTTCGGAGCGTGTTTCATCCTAGCCATCTGATCCTACATCCGACGACTACGATTAATCCGACCATTACCCAGTCAGTGCCAATGATTGCCCCACCAATCACGATGCGCCACGTGTAAAGCGACGGCTGATTGTGTAATGGCTGGATTAATTTTGTAGGAAATTCATGGAAACTTTAAAAATTAATATCCCCCTACACACTTGGCTAAATTAGATGTTCTTAGGCTCATTGGAAAGATCTCAGGGAGACCTACAGAAGCCTTATGATTTTAGGTCCTATTGCATTGTGTTAAGTTTAATTTCAATTTGAGTGTTATTTCAATTTTTGTAATTATTATTTATTTTCAATCCTCTAGGACCTGGAACTTTGGGAGATTGAATTTGAGTTTGTCCCTGACATGCCCAAATTTTATCTCCCCTGTTTGAGATGTTTAAGGGTACTTTCCTTTAATTTTAAGTTTAATGGTCATAGGTTGACCGTTAAATTCAAATTAGGATTCAAACCTTTCTAATGGGACTTAGGGTGTGATTTTCTATGTGATGATGATGTGTAGAGTAGGGAGTTTAGAGCTAGTGATTTTGCCCCAATCCAAGCTTAGGATAGCTCCCTAGGATTTTCTCAATGTGACTTAGAGTTCACCTTAGGTTGTTTGGTTAGCCACCTTATACTATTCCATTTGAGTCCAAATTTGGTTTGTTTAGGCCTTGGGATCAGGTGATCCCATGGTCCAAATTTCATCAGGTTTGGAGCTCATTTGATTTACCAAATAGGAGCCATAGTATTCCCCCTTAGAAACACCCCTTAGGCCTTAATAAAATTCTAATAAATCAAGCTTAACTCCTAAAATTTCTTAAAATTTGCCTAACTGACCCTAATTGATCTATTAATCATTAGAAAGTCAAATCCTATTAATTTAGCTTTATAATCAACCTTAATTTAATTTTAATTAAAAATAGTCTTTAATCAATATTCATTAATTAAAAATCATTAAAAATATCAAAAAAATCATTAAACTCTTATTAATTTCACCTTAGAACGTTTTTTATCTTTGAGGTTGATTTCAAGAAGTTTAGTACTCATTTGGATTCAAATCACTAAAAGGGACCCTTTAATTGAGATAATTAGAAAATCCTAATAAATACCATAACTTGTAAAATTCATTACTAATTGTATAAAATTTCAAATCAATCAAACTCTGTGGCTAATGACTCTAATTAAAATATAGTATTTTCCAAAAATATCAAACCGCCCAAATTTGGTCAAAGTCAAAAAGTCAACATTTTGGTCAACCTTAGGTCAAAAACGGGTAAAAACTTCTAAAAATCATATATTTTGATAGAAAGCACTACATTGAGTGTACCATATGTTTAACAACTCATAATTAAGTTTAGTATTTATTAAAAATCTAAAATCTTTAAGATTAACTCTAATTTCAAAAACCAAAGTTTGACCCCTTAGATAACATATCTAGTTGTTTCCCTAAAACCTATTAATTATTTAAAATTCCAGAATTTTCTAATTTGATTAATAAAATTCTCAACAAATCTTTTAAAATCAGTAAAAAAATCTTTTTTATATTAATCCACTCCTTAATTCCAGCCAACTTAAATTAACTTAATCAACCCCGATTACTACTAGGTTGCCCAGGCCAACGAGGCTATTAACTTAGCCCTAAGGAAGGTAAAATAAACTTCACAGCCTCAGTGTGAAACAAAGGTAGTGATCATATAACTCTTAAAATATATTTAACTAAAATTCTTAATATATTAATATTTAAACAATCTAAATCCCCCTTTTAAGTCTTAATAAACCTAGAATTTTAGATAACTTTAACTAATCACCCACTTTAGGATCTACCCCTGCCACACGACCTTTTACATGCATTTTAGATGGTTTGCTAGGACAACCAACTCTAGATTTAGATTAGGCCGGTGTTTGCTATACTACTGTGTACTAGATTTTTCATGGTTTTTACTTCATGTTGTGGATGAAATTGCTTTATTATGTTTGCATACTTTTTTAATGCACTCTGTGGATGGTTGATGTGTTTGGCAACTAGATTACCCTTAGGTTAGATAGGATCTGAATGTTCACACAATTTTCTGCAGGTGGCCACGCTCATGCAAGGTAATAAAAAGGGGGGCTAAGTTAATAAAAAAAATCAATTATTATAAATGCTTGCACAGGTGCTTCAGCTGCTAAAGCCCCTGAATAAAAAGAGCGTGACTAGTGTGTTTACTTACTTTTCTGTATATATATATAACTGCTTGGGAATAAATATTTTGATTGATTAACTGCTTATGATAACCCTACAAGAGAGTCTTAGAATTTTTTTTTTCATTTTTATATAAATATAATTTGTACAAGTATCAAGTGTTGTGAAAGTGGAGTTTTGAATTGGGATACATAGGTCCAAAGCTTGGACTTTGAAGAGAAAAGGACACCCCTTAAGGGGAGTGGCCTTTTCTATCTAGAGATCCAAATTTGGATCATTTCTTTCCTACCCAAAGAGGAAGGAGTGGCCTTCCCCTCAAAAAAAGTGCCCTCTTATCCATTTAGGTAGTCTACTATGAAGAATCCAAGGAGCCTAAAGGAGATGAATCTGAAGGAGAACAAGATTGAAGAACTGAAGACAAAAAGCATCCCATTCAAAACTACTTGTGTCTCTACTAGGTTTAGAATCCGGGTTATTGTTAGAGGTGCCCGGCCACTTTACTTTCTGCAAAATTTTGGTTTGTAATAAGCAATGCAACTTTGCCTATGGATATTTATTAATTAATTCATTTATATTTGATGTTTTGAAATAATTTCCTCTAGGATTGCCTGCTTTTCTTAGTTTTTTTGGCATTTGTGTGCCGCTTTTGTTTTTGCCTGGATACGTGAGGCTCGTAAGGGTGTGAAAGTTTTATACTCATAATCTTAAAGTTTAAAATTTTATTGAGTCTAAATAACATTGAAAGATAATAAATTTAGGGAATTAGCAGGGCATCAACCCTAGGGTCGCATGCATATTTCTGCACTTCTTCTTTCCTTATTTTAGACCCTTCCCCGCCTGCGGGTAGGATAGTCTTGAAAGTTTGTTAGGGATGTTAAGTCCTATAGAACTGACCCAAGGCTAACCAAGAGGGTGAAAGTTAGTTAGGGATGTTAAGCCTTATAGAACTGGCCCAAACTAACCAAGAGGGGGGGGGGGTGAATTGGTATTTTAAAAATTTCTTTTCACAAAGAACGTAAACCAAAATAACATACAACAAATTCACACCACAAAAAAAAAATAAGTGCAGAAAATAAAGTGCGGAAGCAAGAAACAAGAACACAGAAATTTATAGTGGTTTGGTCAACTCGACCTACGTCCTCTCCTCGGAGGCACCCTCTGAGTATTGCACTACAATCATGACTCTCCTTTAGCCCCCACAGCTAGGCGAAGAAGCCTTTACAAATAACCTCCTTTTTGCCACCCCGGCAAGGTAGAGAACCTATCTCCTTTTACTTCCTCCTGAAGCTGGCAGAGAACCACAACCAGATGCTAACTCCTTACCTCTACCGACCCTTCCACGGATGAGAAACTCTAGATGAAGAAGAAGCAGAGCGATCCTTGAAGCAACCCTTATGAATCCCCTCACAAGCTCCCACTCACAAGATCCTCTCTCTCTCCCTCTCTCTCTTTCTCTCCTCAAGATCTTCTCATGTCAAGGCAGCAGCAAAATATTCTTCAAAATGTTGAATAAGAGCTCTTAAATAGAAGAGCTTCAAAGGAGCTCATTAATTGTATGTTGCCGACAATATCGTCCAGGCCGATATGGACATGGTCTTAGCCGATCAGTACAAATCTCAGAAGATCGGCTACAGTATCACCCTGAATGCAATCTGGATGATTGAAAATTGGCTTTATCGTCCCGGCTGATCAGTTCAAATCAAAGGAAAATCGTCCAGAGCATCGCCCTGAATTCGAGCTGGCCGATATTTATCGTCGAGAAGTAACTAAGGTTTTTGAATAGATCGTCCTGGCCGATCCTGCGATCGTCCAGGATGATATGATTGTATCAATCATCCTTAATTACTTCCTTGATTTGTCTGATTAATTAAGGCATAATTGTGAATATCGTCCAGGCCGATCAATGATCGTCCTGGCCGATTATTAAAAAATACAGAATACCGTTAATGTCGGCTGCCTTAATTAAGAATCCTTATTTAGAATTTCTATTTTAAGCTTGATCGTCCAGAACGATGTAAATATCATCCTGGCCGATGTGGATAAAAATAGAAATTCTAAGTCTCTCAAGTGTGTGTGTGTGTGTAGGATTACCTAGCATCAGTCTCTTTGAACATTACAAATAGACTCAAGAAGAAAAAAAATAAAGTACAGAGTGACTTAACCCTAAACCTACGCAATCTTAAATGGGCTTCGTTTGTTCATCCGATCTTTGATTCCTGAAAAGTTAGAAGAAACAGGCAGTCCAAGAGAATCAATAGTGTTTGTCAATCATCAAAACATAAGTCATGAAAATAGATTTGCAACAGAGGGGGGTGAATTGGTATTCAAAAATCTTTAGGCAAAGTACGAATACAAACCAAATCACCACAAAAAATTGCGGAAGAAAAATAAATGCGGAAGAAGTAAAAATAAGAACACAAGGGTTTATAGTGGTTCGATCAACTCGACCTACATCCACTCCCCGGAGGCGCCCTCTGAGTATTGCACTACAATCATGACTCTCCTTTAGCCCCCACAGCTAGGCAGAGAAGCCTTTACAAACACCTCTTTTTGCCACACCCGATAAGGCAAAGAACCTTCCTCCTTTTGCTTCATCCTAAAGCAGGCAGAGAACCTCGATCGCTTGCTGGAACTTACCTCTCCCAACCCCTTCCAAGGACAAGAGACTCTAGGGAAGAAGAAGTGGAACAATGCTTGGAGCAACCCTTGTGAATCCCCTCACGAGCTCCGCCTTACACGATCCTCTCTCTCTCTCTCTCCTTTAGGTTTTCTTTGGTCAAGATTGCAGCCAAGGATGTTCAAAAATGTTGAATAAGAGCTCTTAAATAGAAGAGCTTCAAAGGATATCATTAATTGCAAGTTGTTGACTATATCGTCCAGGATGATATGGCAATCATCCTGGCCGATTAGTATAAATTCCATAAGATCGGCTAGAGCATTGCCCTGAATGCAAACTGGATGATTGAAAATTGGCTTGATCATCTAGGATGATCTAACGATCATCCAGGCTAATCAGTTCAAATTAGAGAAAAATCGTTCAGAATATCGCCCTGAATTCAAGCTGTCTGATCCCGATTGTCCAGCACATCACCCTGAATTTGTGCTGGCCAATATTTATCATCCAAAAGTAACTAAGGTTTTTGAATAGATCGTCCTGGCCGATCCTGCGATCGTTCAGGATGATATGATCGTATCAATCATCCTAAATTACATCCTTGATTGTCTGATCAATTAAGGCATAATTATGAATATAGTCTAGGCCGATCTAAGAGCGTCCTGGCCGATTACCAAAAAATACAGAAGACCATAATTGTTTCTGGCGGAAATTTCTTTCTATTTTGATCCTATCGTGCTAGCCGATACACGTATCATCCAGGTCGATTGGCTAATGACGGCTGCCTTAATTAAGAACCCCTGACTAGATTTTCTATTTTAAGCCCGATCATCCAGGACGATGTAAATATCATCCTGGCCAATTTGAGTAAAAATAGAAATTCTAAGTCTCTCAAGTGTGTGCGTAGGGTTACTTTGCATTACTCACACCAAAGATTATAATTGACTCAAGAGGGAAAAAATAGAATTACAGACTGACTCAACCCTTATCTACCCCATCTTGAGCTGATTTTAATTTTCGTCTGATTTTTGGGTCCTGAAAAGTCAATAGAGAAAAAGGCAAGATTTGTTTGCTATCATCAAAATTATAATCCAAAAATAGATTTGTAATAATCTCCCCCTTTTTGATGATGGCAAACACAAGTAGGAAAATCTCAGTAAAAATAGTAGTTCATTAAAATTTCAAAGTTACAAGCATCAACTTTTCCTGCCACATCCTACTCCCCTGTTTGTCATCACAAAAAGAGGGTCCTAGACACACATAAAGAAAAAGAAAAAAAATACAACAGAAACTAAAACAAACTACAAGACAAACTACAGAAAACCAAAAATATAAAATAAAAATTAGAAAAATAAGGGATCCTGATCATCAGATGGAGATAGTGGAGGTGGCTGCTGAAAGTGGCCAGCTAGCATAGTAAACTGAGCATTGAACCAGGCGATGTCCTGGCCATGTTGCTGCTGCTGGTGAGTAATGTAGCTATCAAAACGGGCTAAGTCCTCTGTGCGGTGCTGCTCGTAGCGGGCCATGTACTCAAAATATTGCTGCTCCTATGCAGCAACGTAAGCGTCGAAGCAGGTCTCCCATCAATCAAACCTCTCCACTAACTGGTCAAACTGTGAGTACTGGCGAAGAGGGCCAGGATCAGGAACGGGAGCGGGAGCCTCCTCCTCCTCGGTCCCCTGAGGTTCCTCATCCCCTAGGTGGAGATGAGTACTTTGAAGGATATTGAAAGAGCTGTTTGAGTAGCAAGTAGGCTGAAGGTCGTGACTAGCAGGATATTAAAGATTGTATTTGGTTTCAAGCATGTAGGCTATGAAATGTCCTAAAACAAGGTTGGGTTTCTTCCTTTGGCCTGGATCGCGAATAGTTGTTAAATGATCAATGTTTCGAAAGATTAGTTCAGTGGCATTAAATTCTCTCTGGGCCATGATGAAAAAGGTATTCAGAGAAAGCAAAGGAGAGATGTGGATTTGGTCCCCAACTTTTGGAATAATGGAGGTACGAAGGACATGCTGAATTGTTCTAGCATCTTTGACTAAAGAGATAGTCTCTCCAACATGAAAGGGTGTGTTGGTTTGGCGAAGAAAATGGTTTCCCGTGGACCAGTCAAAATCAGGATCTGAAACGATTATGTGCAATTTATCCCCGATGGTGGAGAGCTGTAAAAGTTCAGCACAGTTTAAATATGTGATCTCGACCGGGCGTCGATTCACATAGGAGGTCAGGGCTGTGAAAGTAAAATTTATGTGAAGATTTGCATAAAATTCTAACATAAGTTATGAAGAAAAAGGGACAGCGAGGGTAAGAATGAAACAGAGAGAAGTGTGAGCAAAGAGATCCATTACCTGATATGAAAGGTGGGCACGATTGATTGTTCTGGAAAGGGCGATGCCACATTCTTTATAGCGATGGTAAGCTGTTTGATCCTCCTCTTTCCTTAATCAAGGGTGCAGAGTGACCCTCGAGGAACTTTCAGAAGCTTGTCGGACTCGCTTCCTATAAACCATAGCAAGAAATTAGTAAGAAAACATAAGAGAAGAAGATTGAGGTGAAAACAATGGCTGGAATGGCCCGAATTTAAAGAAACGGCCATATCATCCAAGATGTCGCAGAATCGTCCAGGTCATTTTTGTTCAATTATGGAGTACAGGACGATTGATCAAAAAGGCGGTCCGATCGGCTGGGCCGATCAGATATCGACAAGGACGATCAGACACAGACGATAGTTCCGAGGAGTCAAGTTGGACGACCTTTAAAAAAGTAGATCGTCCGGGCCGATTAGGTGTATCGTCTAGGACAATGCACAATAATTGATCATACCGGCCGAAGTTAAAATATTTTAAATCTGTGGCATGTGTATTGTCCAGGATGTATAGTGGATCGGTTAGGATGATTGTCCAATAATGGATCATCCGAGGCTGATTTTAAGGATTAAAATGTGCTGACATGTGGATCATCCAGGACGATCTAGTGTATTGGCCAAGACGATGACCATAAAATGCATCGGCCATGACGAAATATGTTATCGGCCAAGACTATCAACATGATTGCAACAAAGTTCGACATCCAAGACGAAGAGTTACAGCAAGCACAGAAAAGTTCATCAGATGAAATTTTGAAGAAAATTTGTCCTTTCATCCAAGACGATATAAGAATCGGCCAGGACGATGTGACAAGAAATTTGAATCCAAGGAAAAGATGTTGATGATCAAAGCCCTCAAAAATAAATGACCCACAATACAAAGCTAGAAACAACAATGAAAAGGCCAAAAAGAAAAAAAAACTAAAAAGAAAAATGAATGAAAGGAAAACTTTTCTTGTTTTTGGTTTAAAATTTTTTTCTTATTTTAGCAAAGTATCCATATGATAAATTTTTCAAATAATTAAATTTTAAAGATTTAGAAGATCAAAGAGTTAACAAGTCAAAATTTGAAAAAGGTAGAATATCCGATCTTGTTGATCCCTAGCTCAGACTTCTTTCAGGGCAATAATCATCTTTTTTAAAACCAAAAAGGTCTAACTCAGAAAAACCTTACTAGGTAAAAAGAAGATCCAATCAAAACTTGGTTACAAAAAAAAAATCTTATAAATAATATAACAAAATAATTTGTCTCAATTATGGAATATGAAATCAGGCCTTTAAAAGCATCAAATAACCAATGAGTTCTCTAAGTTTTAAGAGTTCAGAAAAGAGATAATAGCTTGTATTTACTGGGCTCATTTTATGCCTCTTGTATCTTTGATTAGGCTTTTTCAGCATCTTGATTTTTTATACACATTTGTGTATATATATTTTTCATTTTAAATTTGCATCTTTTCCACTTTCCCTCTTAATTCTTTCAAGCAAAATTCTCTTTAACAAAAACCCTTAAAAAGAACCTTAGTTGTGAGTATATCTTCCAAATATTAGAGAATACGAGCTCTTTCTCTAACATAGTGAAGAACAAGCCACAAAACAAAATCATAATCATGTGATAAATGCAATCGCAAGATTTCATTTAACTTGAAAGATATATAAGAACTTTGGATATTATGCACAAGATAGATTATTCTATCAAGATAAAAAGAATTTTAGTTTCAAAAACCAGTTGTCAATATGAGATAGACTTTTGTCTAGAAAAAAAATTATGTCACTAAAAGAGGTTAGAGGGAGGGAAACCATCAACAGAGTTTCTGCCTTTGACCGATTTAGATATGATAATCAATGGCTTTAAATCTCCAAAATCTATAAGCTTAAAAAATAATCATATAGAAAACCAATCATAAAAGTAAAGCGAAAACAAAACAATCTAAAATAACAAAAAGCTAGCACACAACAAAAAATAACACAAAACTAATTAAAAAACATTTCAAGAAATTATGAAGCCGCAAGTTTAAGCAATTATGAGCTGCGAGCCTTCATATGTCCAATTATCCTATGCTCCAACAAGGTCTTTGGTTAGAACACACCTGCAAAACTCAACAACAGTCAGATTTAGGAACCCAAACTAGTTTGGGTCCCTTCTTAGGAAAACTAGAATATAATGCAGGTGTGGTATGCTGTGAATCATGTACCTTAGGTTTGCACACCCAATGTGTACTACGGTGAATAGTACAAGTGTGTGAGATGTGTCCTAGCATGCCACATGAAAAATATCTAACTCCAGGAAAAGGGTTTCTTAAATGGTTTGAGTTATAATGTCTCTTCCTAGGTCTTGGCTTTTGATCAAGAGTAGGCGTCATCCAAGTTTTTTTAAGCGTATCCAATTCATTTTTAATCCTCAAGTTTGTATTTTTTAGAACATCATTCTCAACTCTCAAGTTTTTCTCTTTCTCTTTAGATTTCTTAAAATCAAATTGAAGAGAGGTGTGTGAAACTTTTAATGCTTCATTCTCATCAATTAATTCTAAGTACTTTTTGTTCAAATCATCAAATTCATCAAGAAGAATCATGTGATTAGAATCAATTGATGAGTGATCTTTAGTCATAATTGCATGCTCTTTTTGTAACTCCAAAAATTCCAATTTTAAGTTTGCATGTGTCTTCTTGAGTTTTTTGTATGATGCATGGAGTTTCTCACAAATCTCAAACAATTCATCATGGGTTGGTTTACATACCTCTTCTTCATCACTTTGATCTTCTCCCATTAAGCACAAGTTTGTTATCTCATTTTTAGGTTCAGTTTCAGATGAATCAGTATAAGATTCTACCCAGAATGCCTTTTGGACTCTCTTCTTATCCTTCCTAAACTTAGGTTTCTCCTCATTCTTTTCCTTGCTTGAGTGATCTTGAAGTATAGGGCAATCAGTTCTCACGTGTCCTGGTTTCCTGCATTCATAATAAACAATATCAGAGGATCCTTTAGAATATTTGTTATCCTTACCTTTTCTCCAATGATGCTTTTGCTTCTTCCTTAAAAAATTTCTGAATTGCCTTGAGATGAAGGCAACTTCATCGCTCTCAGACCCGGAAGAATCGGAGTCAGATTTGTGTGCCTTCAGTGCCACCGTTTTCTCTTTCTTTTTATCACCTGCATCAAGTTTTCTTTGATTCACCCCTTGCTCGTAAGAAATGAGTGAGCCAAGTAAGTTCTCAATCGAATACGTGTTCAAATCTTTAGATTCAGTTATAACAGTAATTTTTGCATCAAAAGAGGAAGGAAAGCATCATAAAATCTTATTTTCTTTTTCAAAATTTAAAAGCTCTCTTCTTAAGGCATATAAGAATGTAACAATCTAAGTAAATCTCGTATACATTTTAAAAATTGATTCATGAGGTTTCATACGAAAAAGTTTGTAGTCATGCAATAGAATGTTCAAACGGGATTGTTTAACTTCATTAGTGCCTTCATAAGTGATACAAAATTTATCCCAAATTTCTTTACCAGTTTTGTAAGTGGAAATAAGTCTGTAGTCTTCTGATTTTAAAGAACAGAAAAAATAATTAAGACATTTTGCATTCAATTGAGCCAAATTTCTATCATCTAAAGTTCATTTAGTAAAAGAAAGTGGAACAGTAATGTCGTTAAGTTTACTAGTTGGAGGTGTGTAACCATCCGTAACAAGCATCCACATGCGATAATCTGTAGATTGTAGAAAAGTAGACATGCGAGTTTTCTAAAAATCAAATGGGATATTATCAAACAAAGGTGGTCGGGTAATAGAATACCCTTTCGGTGTATTACGATTCCTAAAGTTAGCCATGGATCTAAATTCAAAAAATTTTCAAACTTAGTTTTTATGAATCCCGCTCTGATACCACTTGAAAGGTCGTTAGGGATGTTAAGCCCTCTAGAATTGGCCCAAGGCTAACTAAGAGGGGGGTGAATTGGTATTTAAAAATCTTTAGGCAAAGTACAAATACAAACTAAATCACCATAAAAAATTACATAAGAAAAATAAATGCAGAAGTAGTAAAAATAAAAATACTAGGGTTTATAGTGGTTCAGTCAACTCGACCTACATCCACTCCCTGGAGGCGCCCTCCGAGTATTGCACTACAATCACGACTCTCCTTTAGCCCCCTCTCTCCTTTAGGTATTCTTAGGTTAAGACAGCAGCCAAGGATGTTCAAAAATAATGAATAAGAGCTCTTAAATAGAAGAGCTTCAAAAGAGCTTATTAATTAAAAGTTGCTGACTATATCGTCCAGGATGATATAGCAATCATCCTAGCCGATCAGTACAAATTCCATGAGATTGGCCAAAGTATCACCGTGAATGCAAATGGGACGATTGAAAATTTTCTTGATCATCCAGGATGATCTAACGATTGTTTAGGCCTATCAGTTCAAATTAGAGGAAAATCGTCTAGAGCATCGCCCTGAATTAGAGCTGTCCGATCCCGATCGTCCAGCACATCTCCCTGAATTTGTGCTGGCCGATATTTATCATCCATAAGTAACTAACGTTCTTGAATAGATCATCTTGGTCGATCCTGCGATCGTCCAAGATGATATGATCGTATCAATCATCTGTAATTACATCCTTGATTGTCAGATCAATTAAGGCATAATTGTGAATATCGTCCAGGCCGATTACCAAAAAAATACATAATACCTTAATTGTTTATGGCGACAATTTCTTTCTGTTTTGATCCTATCATTCTGGCCGATACACTTATCGTCCAGGCCGATTAGCTAATGATGGCTGCCTTAATTAAGAACCCTTGATTAGATTTTCTATTTTAAGCCCGATCGTCCAGGATGATTTAAATATAGTCCTAGCCGATTTGAGTAAAAACAGAAATTCTAAGTCTCTCAAGTATGTGTGTGTAGGGTTACTTTTCATTAGTCAAACCAAAGATTACAATTGACTCAAGAGGAAAAAAATAAAATTACAGACTAACTCAACCCTAATCTACCCCATCTTGAGCTGATTCTGATTTTCATCCGATCATTGGGTCCTCAAAAGTCAATTGAGAAAAAGGCAAGATTATTTTTCTATCATCAAAATCATAATCCAAAAATAGATTTGTAACAAGTCTGACCTATGAGGATGAGGTGCTGGACCTGGGGAAGTCTAGTCTTTTAAAAAACTATTTTCTAAGCCTTTTTTTTTACTTTTAAGCATACTTGATTTGAAGTTGCTAACTAGTATGCATTGCATTAGAAAAAAATTAAAATAGTCAAAATTTTAATTGCATTAGTCCTTAGCTTTTTGGTCCCAACATAAGTTAAAGGAGCCAATTAGAAAAATCTCTAGATGTCGGCTCCAACTCTCCAAAACTATTAAATAAAACGTCCCTACCATTCTTTCATAAAAGATCAGACTCATCTATTTTAAATAGATTAGGTGATTAGCTGGCTCCTCAATCCAGGTCGGGTTAAGTCGAAGTTCTGCACTGTCTTAGATAGGTTCGGACAACTGTGGTCTAGTGTCCAAAATAGATTTAAGATCCGGGGCAGATCTTTGATTATAAGACCCCAAATTTTGGGAATAAAATCCCAAATTTCTAATAAAATGCTCAACCCTAATTAAAACATCATTTCATTCCAAAATATAAAGCCCAACACTTAGATTAAGTTGGGACACTTCCGGATGGTTCTGGAATCTCAAAGTGTCCCCTACCTCTCTTCCCTTGATTTTGTTAAAAACTGCTCAATCTTGATACATTCCCTTTTGAGTTTCCAAAATTCACCTCTTTTTGATATCACTCCTAAAAAAGCTAACAAAATTTTGTCACTATTTTAATTGAGAGTTTTCGTAAGGGACTCTGTCTCCCTACGATATGATTAACTACGAGGGCTTGCACTCGTAGGAGATTTGGAACCACACACGCACCATATTTTAAAATTGATTTTCTAAAATTTTTTTATTAGACTTCCTTGGGAAAAATCAAAAGACAATCATCATTATTGCATTCAAAGGATTATCATTGAATGGTATTATCTCCCTTTGGAGAGATACATCCTTCTTTGATAAGGTTTTAGATGTGAACTCGATGGTCATAATTCTTGAATGTTGTAGTGTTGACCCCTACATATAAACCATGTGAAAAGAGGCAAAAATGATCATTTAGGCAATGCGTGCATTGACAAAATGCATCTATTAAGAGATTAAATGACCTCTGATTGCCAATTGAATAGTATCATTACAATCAAGATATTGAATTATGCTAGGTCAAGGCTCCCCATAATTGAATCGGATAAGATTGTTCAGAAGAGATGACCGATACTTGAAATTAAAGCGCGAGGCTGATCAAATGATGTCGGATCAACAAACGGACTTCTTCATTGTGTTCAGAACATTGCAAATACTCAAAAACTATATTATCTTTGTTCAATTTGGATCATCCTAATAAGTGACATGAATTTCGAGAAAATACATATTTCGAGGAAATCAGGCCTCGACGTCGCTCAGATGACGTCCGATCATGAAACAAACTATGCCATTGCGTCCGAAACATTCTCGACATTCAAAATATAAATCTTTTGTGATTAATTGGGATCAATTTTAATGGTGACATGGATCCCAAGGAAATAAAAAGTATATCGAGGAATTTTGCCCATGATGTCGCCCAAATGATTTCAGATTGACAAACGGATAGTGTCATTGCATTTGGAATGTTATCTACATTCAAAATATATATTTTATTTAATGAATTTGGATCATCTGAGATGGTGACAAATTTTTATGCAATTCAAATGATATAAAGGCCTACGTTACAATGGAAATGAGGCATCGACGATATTCAAATGATGTCCGATTATCAAACGGATAGCGTCATTACGTCCGAAACGTCATTGACATTCAGAATATACATTTTAGTAAATAAATTTGGATTTCTCAAGATGTTGGTGAATTTTTATGGGATGCAAATATGATATTATGGCCAACGTTACGACGAAAATGAGGCCTTGACGATACTAGAACGATGTCCGATTGACAAACGGACAGTGTCATTACGTCCGGTGTTGAAACTCGTTCACTATGAATTAGGTTGTTAAACTTAAGCTTATGTCCCAAGGCTATTCGAGAGGGGGGTGAATTGGTAATTTAAAAATTTATCCCTCTTTTGAATATTTTGAACCGAAAGTAAACTTTAAAGAATTTTTAGAAATAGTTTTTCAACCATAATTTTTAAAATAGAAAAAGTGGAAAATAAAAAAGCAGTAAAGAATAAAAGACATAAGATTTATAGTGATTCGGTCAAAACCAGACCTACATCCACTCCCCGGAGCCACCCTCCGAGTATTGCACTAATACCAATAGTGTCTCTCCATTTGCACCCACAGCAAGACGGAGAAGCCTTTACAACAAACTCTTTCCACCACTACAAGGTGCGGCAGAGAACCATCGAATTTTTACTCTATCCCCAATATTGGCAGAGAACCGTTCATCCTTTCACACTCTCCTAGTGTGGGCAGAGAACCCTCCAGTTGTTCACACTCTCTTAGTATGGGTAGAGAACCCTCCGGCTGTTCACACTCTCCTAGTGTGGGCAGAGAACCATTCGGCTATTCACACTCTCCTAGAGTGGGCAGATAACCCTTCATCTATTCACACTCTCCAAGTGTCGGCAGAGAACCGGATCTTCTTGACGGATCTCCTCACAAAAAATCTAGAAGGAAGAAAGAAAAGAGTGAAGTAATCACAATTCCAAATAAAAGACTCATAACTTTAAACTCCAAGTGAAGCCTTCACGCTCTAGTAGCAAGAATCCTTCTTCAAATACTCTCTCACACTCTCTCCTTGACTCTTCTTTCAATAGGCACGAAGATCAATGAGCAAAAAGATTTTGTGGTAGTCTAAATTGGATTATATATAGAAGAGACAAGAAAAATCATCTAAAAACTATAAATTTTTTAAGTCAACACGAAATGGATCGTCCCGTACGATCGTGGATCGTCCTGGATGATTTTACTTAAAGTGTCGGAAATGATCCTAATGAGTATTGGTACAAACTATGTTCGTACACGATCATCGTCCCGTACAAACTAGGTTCATCCGGATGAACAGTTGTTTCATAGGTCGGTTCCCAAATAATTACAGGATGTAACCAACTTTCTTAAGTCGGTTTCCATCATCCTGGGAAGAACAAGATTTTGTCTGGACAAAATTTTTACAGAGAGTAACTCGTCCAGGCATGATTATAAATATCATCATGATGAAAATTTTATAGAGCCCCACTCATCCAGGGACGATTATAATTTCTTCTGGACAAAAATTTTATAGAGCCTAGCTCGTCCTGGGATGAAAATAATTTGATCTAGAAAAAAATTTTCCAGAAACTAGCTCATCCTGGGACGAAAATAATTTCGTCCAGGACGATCAGGACTTAGAAAAAATTTCTCCAAAAATTGTTCGTTCCATTGCTCTTACAAGGAGATAACTGACCTGATCGTCTTGTATGAATTGTATTCGTCCCATACGATCAGTACAAAATTTTTAAGATCTCCTCAAGTGTGTATGTGTTTATTCACTCAATTACAATCACTCCCTCTCAAACTTAATTCATACAAAAATTACAAGCTTCAAAATACAAGATATCTCATGCTGAATTTGATTTAAAGTCTTTAGTATTTTGGAGTTTGATTTTCCTGAAATGTTAGTACACACAAGAGCAAGAATAAATCTTCCAAAAAGTGTTAGGAGATAACTACACATAAAACAATAATATTTGGAATCATCAAAATTATACAAGTTGCATGAATGTAAAACATGTAAATAGCTACTCTCTTAACATCCGGAACGTCGCCGACATTCAGAGTAAACTTTTTTTTTTATCAATTTGGATTGTTCGAGGTGGTGGTACAAATTCAAAGATGATTCAAATACGATTATATGCATTTCAATAAAGATCAGGCCTGGACGATGTTTGGACGATATTCGATTGCACTACTAATTGGTCTAATGCACTACCAATTTTTCTTATGTCTATGTTCAACAAATTTAACACGCTAAACAAGGTGATTACACACATTTCAAGCTGAAATGCACAAAAATCGAAGTCATATTCATTGATAGCCATGTTAGTATTAGCTTAATAAATGAAATTGCTTATAATAGCATGTTATTATTATCTCTGCCAATAGATTTAAGCTAAACTAGCAAGTCAGACAAAAATCTCAAATCTGAATTAATACTCTTATCTTATTTGTGTCAAAGACTCTGAACTAAACCCTGCTTTGAATCCCAGAAATCCTGTAATATCCTCGGACGTCTCCTCCTAGATATTCCACTGAGTGCGCCTTGGACATTGCTCTTGCCTCGGGTAAAAAATCAAATCTCGTCGTTAAAACAAAAAGCCGAAGCTTTTATTTTCTCAGTTTTCATAGAGTCCCAGGCTCAAGCTCTTGTTCTTTATTCCTTCTCCACCACACAACCAGCCTCCAACTCCACAAACCTCCATCAAAATTCTTTTACCCATCCACCCTTCTTGAATAGTCGATCAACACAGCAAGCTAACCTAAGTTTCTTCTCCCCTCAGCCGGCGAAGTAGCTACAGGTAGAAAGCCCTTCCATTTCTTGTTCTCTATTGAAACTGAACAACAGCAGCTTTTCCTTCACTTGGTCCACCCCTCAAAGCCACCTGAACGTCCAAGATCCACCAAGCCACACTCCACCTTGCGATTACTCCCTCCCTTTCAACGACCCCGTCTACACTTTCCTC
>JACXSL010000428.1:0-16000 GCA_019514585.1 Dendrobium officinale
CCACCTTGCGATTACTCCCTCCCTTCTAACGACCCCGTCTACACATTCCTCCACTGCTTTCTCCCACTCACAAGCTGAAACCTTCTCCAGCCGCTAAACAACAAGTAGTATGTCTAAAAACCCATCTTTCTATTCTTGTTACACACGTAAATCCTTAAAATTTTTGCACAAATTTTTTTTTTTGGCATTGCATGCGGGCACGAGCACTAAGAGATTTTAAAGACTCTCCTCCTTCAAAGCTTGGTAGCCTTCACTACCAGACAAGAAAGACTTTAAGCAAGAATCTTCACACTTTTTCCCATTATATAAAAGCTGCTTCTCATTTTATTCTTGTCTTCTTCCCAATACTCGCAACTTTTTTTTTTATTTAAAAAAAAAAACATTCCTCTCATATGTTTAAAGTACTATTTTACTTATTTCATTTCATACTTATCTTCACTTGTTCCCTATGACATTAAGAGTAATTAGTATGGTCTAGCTTAACTTTCTCATTAGCCAAGTTATTAGCTAGTCATCCTATAGTTACATATATATATATATATATATATATATATATATATATATATATATATATATATATATATATATATATATATATATATATATATATATATATATATATATATATATATATATATATATATATATATATATACTTTCATATGCTGCAATATATGTTATGTGTATAAAGTTTTTTTTAAGCATTTACTGTTATGAAAAAAAAAAGAAGAGTGGAAGTTTATTTCAAAAAAAAAAGAGAGAGAAAAGAAGTTTCAAAAAAAAGAGAGAAAAGAAATACAAAAAAAAGAGAAAAAAAAAGAAAGAAAAAGAAAAAAAGTAATGGTTCTTTTCTCGATGCTTGCAATGGGCCAGCAAACCCCCATGGCGCTTACGTAGCATTGTAGGTCGAGAAACCGGTGCGATGCTTGCGATGATTTAAGGGTCCCTCTTCAATGCTAGCAATGAGCCGGCAAACCCCCAAGTCGCTCAAGTAGCGTTGTAGGGCGGGATGCTTGCGGCGAAGGGGATAAATATATATATATATTATTCCATTTTTATATAAGTACCCCCAAATGCTCACATAGTGCAGAGGGGGGAAATATGTGCTTATTTCTAACATGTTTTTCTTCTTATAATAATAAAAAAACACTCCCAAATGCTCACGTAGGGGGCAGGGATAACAAATAAAAAATACGACGACGGTGTCATTTTGACACCTACCTGAAGCATTCACGTAGTGTTGAGGGGAACATTGCCTCTTGGTTTTTTCCCCTAAACAAGAGAGACGCCGGGAGGCTGCCGAAATTTGGATCAAAGATTGAAGGACTTGAACAAAATGAGCTTGATGCAATGAATTTAATTGAACTCAAACCTAAATGAATCATAACTTAAGCATAACTCAATGAACATGAACTTGAGTTGAAAAAGCTCACTTGAAACTTAAGAACTTGGTTTTAACCAAGTGAGGACTTAGACTTGTCATAAGAACGAACAAAAGTGAACTTGAATATGGACCGAAGCTGACAAAAAACTCAAACCCCAAGGGACTTGGACTCAAGCTAGACTTATGAACATGAGCTGAACTTATGCTTTGAACTTAAACAAGGACATGAATTGGGACTGAATTTGATTGGAACATCAAATGAGCAAAATAAAAACTTGAATGAAAACTTAACTATAAACTTGACATAAGCTTTGAACTTAATTCATATATTATGAGGACTTGATTTGAACATGAACAAAATAACTTATAAGTTTTGACTTATAAGCTAGGACTTGATTGGAATCAAATCCAAATGAGAAATAAGCATGAGTTTAAGTTGAACTTGAATAAAATAAATAATAAATGAGGTACTTGATTTAAAGTATGACATCAAGTCTCCAAATGGAATGATAAAGTGTTATCATTCTAATTTGAATGCAAATCCTAACTAAGAAAGTTTCAAGTCATTCAAATCTTATACAAAGCAAGCAAGTACTCATGTATAAGAAATTCCTAACTTGCCACTCATGAACAACGAAGTTAAGATGATTTGTAAATATTGTATTAAACCTTTGTGAATCATTGGGGCTAATGAGATACCAAAGTTTGGTCTATTTCTCCTACAAGTGATGAGGGCGAGATTTAAACTATTCATGCTTACAAGATGAATGGAGTCCACCAAAGCAGAATGTACGCTTATGAGAGACATGTAATGGTAGAAGGTACATTTATGAGGAACACAACCATGATGATTTGATGATAATCCAATTCCAATCAAATGAGTCGATTGTCCACAAAGCAAAAGGGGAAACTAGTATCATTTGAATCTTCAATACGAAAGATATGGAGCAATGCATTGAACTTCTATGGCTTGCACTAACTAAAAATGTTATAGTTATTTGCAAGATAAAAAAGTTCGTAGAGGATGAATGCAATGACAAAGTAACACCTTCACAATCAACATCTACATGCAAACAAATGAAATGAAATGAAACAAAAATCAAATATATGAAAATTGGAAGGGTATATATAATTGATTGCAATAAAAGATCAACGATGCAAGTCCACCATACCGACCACAAGCAAATATGGAAGAGTTCTCACTCATATAGTAGCCTACTTATGAGTGATGATGATTAATGTGCGGTAAATGCTAAATCATCCATACAGTTGATAGCTACTCAGTATTTGTCAAATATATCAACCTTCTACAAGAAAAGATCAAAGATCTGCAACACATACAATCTTTTTACAAAGGCAAATGTATGTGTCACATGCCACTGATGGGTAGATGCAGAAAGACTTCAGTAAGTGGAGTATCCTGAAGTCACTTTCAATTTATGGAATACATCAACCTACCTACCTATAGCAGTGACGGATGTACTATATGAGATCAAATACCATAACAAAATGCATGAAGAATACAAAAAGTGCAATCTCCTACGACCTAAGGAAAGAGATTAGTTAGTGCACTACGATCCACCTGCAGAAAGCAATGAGTAATGCACAACAGTCTACCTGTACGAAGCAGCGAACAATTTTATCCAAAAGCTGCTAAGCCATGCCACCAGATTTGCAACACTCATACGAGCAGACAGAAGGCGTCCACAACTACAACACTACACCACCGGATCCACAACACTCATACGAGCAGACATAAGGCGTCCACAACTACAACACCACGTCACCGGATCTGCAACTTCTATACAAGCAAACAGAAGGCTTCTACAAGTATTTTCTAAGTACCCCCTCACGTGCACTGTAGTTTGTATACACATAGGTACACTAAAAGGGGTAAAAGTAATCATACAACCCGTATGGGCCACGGCGAGCGTGTTATTAGTATACACGTGACGTCTAGGGTTGCTTCACGGGTTACTAAATTTGAACCCGATCCTCCTAAGAAGATAAAAAGGAGTAGACATGATTTAATTATAAAATGTCCCCAAACACCCACATGGGCCTCGAGGAGTGTGTTATTGGTATACACGTGATATCTAGGGATGCTGCGTGGGTCAATAAGTGAATTCTAGTTCGAACCTGATCCTCCTATACGGATCAATAGGAGTAGACAAGGTTCTAACTCTCACATAAGTACACGATTGTGGCGACCGGTGTATTTATTTTAATACATTCATATTAGGCCTTCAAGGCCTATAATCAAGAGAATTCACTAATAAAGATATAAAACCTATGCAACCCGATCCTCTGTCGACAGCCAGACAGAGTCGACAAGGTTCAAGCTAGAAAAGAGAAATAACCTCTGAACACCCCGATGATGGCTGTGTTGAATGAAGATCTCAACCGAAAGGGTTCCCAAAGATTTTTCAAATGCCGTTCCCAAATATCCAAAAAAAATCTCAAAATCCCAAAAATTCCAAAAAATATTTAAAATTGAAATAAATCCATCAATTGCTTCAAGAAAAATTTATCCACCCTTCGCAACAGCATGCCGAGGCGGACAAATCAAAATTTACTTTAGCTCACAAAGAGTCAAATGCCTAGTGGAAAATATCACTAGGATCCATTATCAAACAATCTCCTGTCAGTAAGGACGTGATAAGTGTCCGCTAACCGGCATTTTTGTAGCCAAATGGCACCGTAGGATAAACGGTTTTGACCCGGGGCCCTCTGAACCGAGTGGCTTTGACTCCAAATGGCACCACAGATAGCGGTTATGGCCAGAGCCAATACGCTTCTTTGTGCCATTAAATCCTTGAGATATGAATCAATAGAATATGATCGATATAGCACAAAGCCCTCTGTTAGCTAAGGTGGATTCAAATTTGTCCCCTTAGGCAAATATTCACCCCAAGTCTACAAGGTCCCCTTGGACGAAGCAACCCATGGCTGCCAACAAGGATCCTTCTGTCAGGTTGGGTCGAGTACCTCCTCTGACTAAGTAGACTAGGGACCACGATAGCCCGGGATGATGAAACCATGGCATCTTGATCGGGTTCATCATCCATCCCCCCACCATCCGCTTTAAGTGCAAGATAGTGAAATTTCCATTTTAAATATCAAATCTTCCAACCCCAATTTCTAAGCATTCAAGCTTTTCAAATACATATATCCATGCTGCTACTATAGCAAGATAACATGTATTCTCTACGTAGCTGATTGACTACTAGCCTTAATCTAAAGTTCTCTCTCGTTACTAGGAGGAGTAATTAACTATAGGGGCTTGTGCCTATAGGAAACCAAAACTCAGATCATAAAGTCCTCACAAAATGAGGACGAAATCTCTAGGTAGTGTCTTATTTACAAACCCATCAGTCTTCCAAAATTTACCTCAGAACCTATTTCGTTAAAACTCCCTCGCCGAATAAAAAGAAAAGCGGGTGGAGGCCGAGGCTGAATTTTTAGAGCACACACATAGCCGTATATTTAATTGAACTTCACTTTGTTCCCTTGGGGCCATATGAAATTCTCTTTAGAATCCGGTAACAATATTCAAGATGAGTTTCATAATTCTAAGTCTGAACATCATTATGAAATTTTATTTTCATCCTCCGGGGTGATATACTTTTTCTAGCGGAGTAGTTCGACTTTAGAATTAGACTTCAACTTCAATTTTAAAATTTCCAAAGAAAACTAATATTTTTCAAAACATGTTTTTCAAAATTCCACCAACACCTACCCAACATGAATTCAAATTGATTTTAAAAAATTTATCAACAAAAAAAAACATCTAATATGTGCATCCTCTAGCAAATGTCTAATAAGAAATAACATGAAGAAAAAAAATCTTACAATTGATGAAATCGGGAGGCGGCGGAAAATCGAGAGGCGGTGGAAACTGACGGTCAAATTTTGTGAAACCAGTCTCCTTTCGTCGGCGAGGAAGGAGAAGATCGTTAGAGACGTCCCGTGAACGTCTACAAAGCTCGGCGACGACGATCTAGGGTGGGCAACACTGGGGCGACAAGAGAGAAACCGGAGATGCGAGAAAAATGACGGAATTAAATGAGCAGCCAGACGGGTCGGTAAGAAATAAGGCTTTCGCAGGCGGATTTTCCAGCATCCTGGCCGCCAGAACATTTTCCGGCGCCTTTTTAGTCGATTCGAAGTCGTTAAGTTTAAAATAGTCGACGTGTTATCAACCGTTAACTACGTCGGACCTAATCCACCGTAAAGTCCGCCGGTAAGAATGAAATGCTGTTAATTTCCGACGTTTTCACCGGCGCATGGGACGTCAGGAAGTTTACAGTCGCAGGATGTGCCGGAAAGAACGTCGTTATTATTCCTTCGCATGATGCGCCGGTACAAAATCCGTATTTACCGACGCAAAAAATTCTACCAGAACATTCGACGGTATTCACGTGTTTTTCTGTAGTGTGCATTTTTTATCTACAACAATATTAAACTGCATTGTTTCTCTACTCACCAAAACTAAACTCCAAAACAAAAACAAAAAACAGATCCAAACAAAATCAAGAGGTTATAAACTTCTTGAATATCTGGAAGCTTCATGGTTGAATGTTTTTCATAATGAGACTAAGGTTTTGTTTGGGACAACTTTTTTGTTGCTTCTTGAAACAACATTTTAGTACAAAAATTTTATTTTTATACTAAAAAGTTTGTTTGAGAAGCAATAAAAAAGTGATCCCAAATGATGCCAAAATTTTTTTAATTCAAATCATCAGTTTAATACTGGATAAGTATTTAAACATCAAATTGCCTTGGATTTTTTAGTGATAGTTGCATTGCAGTAATAAAGATGGTAGTGGTGGTAGTAGTAGTAATTTGGAAGAATACTGCCTCTAAGAGCTATTCACAGCAACCTATTACTTAATTTATGAGTCCCAACAGCCCTTAATCACATTATTATTATTATTATTATTATTATTATTATATTATTCTTCCTACTATGAGAGATCATCAACATGATAGAAGTGAAGAAGTCATTATCTTAGGATGGCTTGATTCAATGTAGTCTTATACGTATAGTAATTTTAATGTACTGTTTGGATATTTATCTCAAGCTTTAATATTTTTTAAGCTCAAATATGATTTTGAATAAAAAATATTAATAACAAAATTAATATATATTATCAAATCAATACAAAATTAAACAAATCATAATTAATCATATTTATTATGCATTACTATCTCAAGTAATTATTTATCAATAAATTGTTCAAGTAATGAAATACAAATCCTCATTAAAAAAAATCAAATCCAAGTTAGATTAATTAAATATTATATATTATATGTCATTATCTCAATTAAGTGCTAATTAGTAAAGAATTAAGAATTAAATTAATGATGGACACCTATTAATTAAAATTGAATCATAAAAATATCAATTAATTTAAGTTAATACTTTTTTAAATTAATTATAACAATAACTTTTACATAAGCATTAAATAATAATATTAATTATGTTTTAATTTTAATTTTCATTAATTAATATAATAATTAAAAGTATAATGAGGCTTAGAAGATCAATAACTAAACTAATAACTATTTCCATTATTTAGAAGATCAGCATAGGGATTGGATTTTGATAGTGTGTATGGCTGGAAATGCTTTAAAAGAGTTAGCTTATGAAGTGGACAATTGATCCGAAGTAGATTGTAAGATTTGGACAAGTTCACGAGATGTCAAGCAATAGGGAATAAAACTAGGTCCTAATATTGCTTGTTATGGTCAAGAGCTACAAATGGAATTTTGCTGTGATTATGAGGCTTAGGTTGGGTAGTGGCTAATCAAGGAGGATACTTATAATGTGGGGGGAGATGTTAGATGATTTGAAAGTAGATATTTGAAAGAGGAGAGCAAAAAACTTAAAAATAAAAAGATAACTACAACAAATAAAAGTCACCCTTGAAACTACCAATCCTTTAATGCAAAGAGAAGAAGTATTTTTAACTCAAATGATTTTATTCCATGCTAGAAATTTCATTGCATATGAACACTTATTTATATGTATATGTAAAATGAAAATAACAAATAAATAGTTGGATATATAGATAGATTTGAACCTTTTTATATTAATATTTATAATTTTTTATCCAATAGTTTAAATACTACTTAATGGATTGCACCAATTTTTATTAAAATCTATAAATTTAATTATGCTTAATAATTAAGTCAATAAATTCAGAAATTAGTTGATTAGCTTGTACAGCTATAAACAACAATCTAGCAGATTAATTCAATGAGCTGTAGTTGCAATTTCAAACTCAAAAGTATAAAATCAAATTTAAATAATAATTATTTCATTTTGAGAAATCAATACGAAATTAAAAAGAACTATTTAGATTTCAATAGAGAATGATCCACAACATATATAACAAAATATTAATAAATATATATATTTATATATAAAGCTGGGACCATCAAGTGATACATAAATAAAATTGAGTCCATCAAATTATACAAACTGGTTAATGCTGACATTGCATTCTTCACATTCCATATATGTCAAACAAATAAGATTGCTTATATATCGATACTCGGAATGTGAGCAATCTTGTGCCGATCGGAGCCTCCATCCTCTCGATAGCTCTCCTTTAACTCTGGATGACATTCCCCACAAATTGTTAGATGTTTCAAAGAGGGAGGAAGGTTCGGTAATTCCCGAAGCATAGGAACGTCCTCAATATATAGTTTCTGAAGTGAAATGAGCTTTCCAAAGAGGAAGGTAGAGACAATTAGGGTGTGAGAAACAAAAAATTCAGCTCAAAAAGAGAAGACCCACCTTTTAGAAACCACTGCTCCTCATTTGAAAATGAAACCGGGCTATCATTATTCAAAATACTCAGCTGTTTTAAGAAGGCTATACTTCTCAATGGCTCCATTAGCAACACCGATGGATCACTTATACTGAGATCGTTGAGTAAGAGAAGGCAATTATTAGTGGCTTGCACTTCTCGATGTCTTCCAAGAGAAATCAGATTGGGGCAATTTTTAATTATCAAGTATCATAGTGCTACAACTCTTCCTATTTCATCAGCCAGAGGAAGAGATGTAATATTTGGACAATGAAGGACCTCTAATGTTTCAAGGGGAATAGAATTTAAAATGATACAAAAATTCAAATTCTTCCACCCCGAATATCGTATCTGCAAGCTCTTGAGCTTAGAAGGCAAAAAGGGAAACTCTTTCAACTTCCGGCAGATATCCATCTCCAGTTCAATTAAGCTAGAAAACAAGCATCCATCTTCAGCGGCTACTCCTGCCTCAAACCAATCCTCCAATGCTTCTAATTCGCTAATATGTAACACCTCTAGCAATGGAAAGGCATCGTATTTATCATTCCCATTCATTTTCTTTTGACCCATTTTACTATCAGATTGAAACAAAGTTTTAGAGACTTGAGGAAGCAAAGTTTCCCGAAAGGAGGAAGAGTTTCCCATTCCCTGCAATTTGACAATTTGATTTTCTCAAGATTGGAGATTGGATTTACATTTGATGGGTCCAGGAGTATTCACGGCGGTAGAGAGATATAATATTTAGCGTCTTTGTGTTGTATGAAAATCCGGCACGCAATCAGATAAGAGAGAGGGACTAGCATTTATGAGAAGCACCAATATTTTTACGTGGAAAACCCCTGAAAATGGGGAAAACCCATAGGGCCTAGCCTAGTTTGAATGAATCCACTAGTAATGCAGTTGATTACAAATGAGGCCCTTCCTTGGGGGAAGGCCTTATCTTGATGCACATCTTATAGAGTACATTACATAATGTAAATACAAAAGCATCTCTGTTGATGTATTTGTTTGGTCTGAAGGACTGTAGTTGGTGGGCGACGTAAGTCGGAAGGACTGTAGTTTGAAGTCGACGGTGGTCGGAAGGACTATAGTTGGTGTGCAACGTAAGTCAGAAGAATCGTAGTCGACGGGTGACAGAAGTCAGAAGGACCATAGTCAGGTAGAAATCTAGTAATGGACAGAAATCCAGCATCGGATAGATGTCCGACAAAAATTCAACAATGGGCAGAAGTCCGGCGTCGGGTAAAAACTTGGCGACGAGCGGAGGTCTGGCATTGGGTTGAAATCCGACGTCAGTTGGCGGCCGAGGAGAACTCCGGCATTAGATGGTATTCGGGAAGAAACTCCGACGTCACTTGGAGTTAGAGTAAAACCCCGGTGTCACTTGGAGGTCGGGCGGAATTCCAGCGTCACTGGGAGGTCGGGCGGAATTCCGGCGTCACTTGGAGGTCGGGCTGAACTATGGCGTCACCTGGAGGTCATGCAGAATTCTGGCATCACTTGGAAAGTCGGGCAGAATTCTGGTGTCCCGAAGAAGTCGGGCAGAATTCTGGTGTCCCGTGGAAGTCGGACAGAATTTTGGCGATGGTCGAGGAGGAGTTTCTTTCCTCGTATCCTTATTCTCTTCTTCTTATCTTCCTTCTTGCTTGAGACCCATCTCAAGAGAAATGAGGGGTCTACTTATAGATTTATCGAGTAACATGGCCGGTAAATAGGTGAGAGATCAGGGTCAAATATGCAGTGATTCGATAGACGGCCGATATTGAATCCCTTGATCATTGACCGTTCGTCAGACATTTGAAGGCCTTAGTGGTGTCAGAATTTAACAATCTTGGGCTCGTTCGATTCTTCTGGTCAAGCCGATCAATTCGACTTGATGAACGTCATGTTTCAAAACCGTTGGTTATCGAAATTGTGGTTCTAACCTTCCAATAGCGCTTCGGGTCCTTAATTTGGACTCATTTGGGCCGGGCTCGGATTGAGTTGAATTTGGTGTCGTTGGCTTTGTATTCCTGAGACGCTTAGTTTGACTGTAAGTTTGCAGAAATTAGAGTTTAGGTGATCCCAGATTTAATTTTTGAAGTTTTCGGTTTGATTTTTTCCTTGAGATTCGTACCCGACTTGGATAACTTTTTGATGATACATCAGTTGTTCATCCATATTGGAAACCTTGCACCTCTGTAACTATTTATGCTCAGATTCCTTAGACATTCTGGTGACTGAAGGTTGTTGAGCACGTTCTCATCTAAATCATTAAAATAGTTCTCATCTAAATCATCTAAATCATCAGAATCATCAAAATCGATATGGTCCGTTAAATAAGTGACGCTCCAACATAAGGTCAAACCTGTGAGCCTCCTCTTGACACATAATTTGGCACTATAAGCCTCCTCGGCGTCCTTCACATTTTCAAGGACATTAATTCCTAATTTGCAAAGATCATTCATATTCTCCAGCTCTCCAATTCTATAACCATTAACATCTCTAAGATCAAACATATACAGTTCTTGAAGAGAGTTTAGCTTCCCAATCCCACATATCGATGAAATATAATTCTCATGCAATTCCACATACCGCAAATTAGAAAGGTTATTAATGCACTTGGTAAAAAATCTTCACCTTTAGATTGGTTGACCCATATTGACCCATCATAGATTATGTATTGCAAGTGATACAGATTACTTAGAGATCTTGGCAGCATAGTTAAATTATCAGCTTCAATCTTTAAGTATCGAAGATGCATCAAATTTCTAATCTCCTAAGGTATTATTTCCAAGTCTTTTAGAGCCCATATGTATAATAAGCATAGGCTTCTCGATGCTTTGAATAATTCAATAAGTGCATTGAAAAGATCCTGATTAGAAGAATAATAGAACAAGAAAAGAGAATGCAAATATTTAAACTGCCCATTCTTTTATATGATGTTTGTATTTGTAGTTTTAACAGACAAGTGTCGAAGAGTCTTAATACGTCCTCAAAAATTGCTTTGATTGAGCACGAATCTCAAGGCATATTCAAGTTGAAAACTTTCAAAATTAAATTTGAGATCATATGAATTCAAATTTTAGCAAATTTATAGTCAAACTAAACATCTCAAATAGGCGAACCAAACAACACCAAAATATGTCCAACCTAAGCCCAAATGGGCCCAAATCAGGAGCCTTGACCATATTTGGAAGGTTCAAAGTATTATTTTTTACGATAAAATAATATTTAAATATGTCAGGCTTATAGCTAAATTGAGTGGCTCGGCGAGATGAATCCAACGAGCCCAAGAACTTTGAATTCCGATATCGTTAAGGCACTTAAACATTTGAAAAGCACTCTATGATCGGGGGAATCAATACGAGCTATCCAATAGAGCACTCCGAATAAGCCTAGGATATTCTCTAAATTTTTGGGATGTGCCACTCATGAAAATTTAAAAATAGACCTTCGTCAGACTACCGTCCAGTCGCCGACCGTCGCTGGACTTCAGCTCGACCTTTGTCGGACCACCGCTCGGTTGCTGACCGTCGCCGGACTTCAGCCCGTCCTTCGTCAAACCATCACCCGACCACTGATGGACCTTTGCCCAGCCGCCGACCGCTGCTGAACCACCGCCTGACCTTCGATTTTAGTCGGACTTCAGCCCGACCATCGTCAGACCACCTCCCGGACCCCGACCGCCACCAGACTTCAACCCAAACTTCGTCGGACCTCCGTCCGGCGGACGACCGCTGTCGGACTTCAGCACAATCTTCGTCGGACCACCGCTCGGCAGCCGACCGTCACCGGACCTCTGCCTGGCCGACGATCGTCGCCGGACTTCATCCCGATCTTTGTCAGACCACCGCCTGGCCGCCAACCGCCGCCGAACCTTCGCCCAACCGATGATCGCCGCCCGACCTTCGTCAGACCACCGCCCGACCGCTAATCGCCGTTTGACCTTCGCCCAGACGACGACCGCTGCTGGACTTCATCCTGACCTTCGCCGGACTAACGTCCGACCGCTCACAGCCGCCAGACCTTCGCCCGGTCGATGACCGTCGTCGGTCTTCAGCCCGACCTTCATCGGACCACCGCCCGAACCTTTGCCCGGCCGCTTGGCGACGACCGCCGCCGGACTTCAGCCCGACCTTCGCTTAATACCATTTATGCAAAACGTTCTGACTCACGTTTTATGAAAACACAATACCAATTATTATTTTTTATATTTTTAAAATTTTAATTTAGGCTGTATTCTTTCTTTTAATTTGTACGCTAAATCTAATCCTTTTAAAAATTTGACCCCCACAATTATTACGTCCTCTGACCTGACGTAGAGCTGCGTTCGGCCGCCAATAACATGTCGCCACGTGCTCTTACTCTAAACCGCGCGGCCCGACGACTTGACCCGGAGCGGAAGCCGGAAATGCTACGTTCGCAATTTTCTCGGTATCTCAGTATTTGCTAGGTATTGCTTTGTAAAAATGAGAAATACCGCTCTGTGAAAACCAATACCATGCAAATACCGAGTTGTATCGAGTTTTTTACAACTCGGTGCAACTTGGTATTTGCTCAGGATTTGCTCGGTATTGCTAGAGATTTGCTCGGTATTGCTAGGTATTTGCTCGGTATTACAAGAAAAAACTCAGTACAACTTGGTACAACTCAGTATTTGCTCAGTATTTGCTCGGTATTGCTAGGTATTTGCTCGGTATTGTTAGAAAAAACTCAGTACAACTCGGTATTGCTCAGGATTTGCTCGATATTTGCTCAGGATTTGCTAGAAAAATCTCAGTACAACTCGGTATAACTCGGTATTGCTAGAAAAAACTCAGTACAACTCGGTGCTAGGTATTTGCTCGGTATTGTTAGAAAAAACTCAGTACAACTTGGTATTGCTCATGATTTGCTCCGTATTGCTAGGTATTTGCTCGGTATTGTTAGAAAAAACTCAGTACAACTCGATATTGCTCAGGATTTGCTCGGTATTTGCTCAGGATTTGCTCGGTATTTGCTCAGGATTTGCTAGAAAAAGCTCAGTACAACTCGGTGCTAGGTATTTGCTCGGTATTGTTAGAAAAAACTCAGTACAACTCGGTATTGCTCATGATTTGCTCGGTATTGCTAGGTATTTGCTCGGTATTGTTAGAAAAAACTCAGTACAACTCGATATTGCTCAGGATTTGCTCGGTATTTGCTCAGGATTTGCTCGGTATTTGCTCAGGATTTGCTAGAAAAAGCTCAGTACAACTCGGTACAACTCAGTATTGCTAGAAAAAACTCAGTACAACTCGGTGCTAGGTATTTGCTCGGTATTGATAGAAAAAACTCAGTACAACTCGGTATTGCTCATGATTTGCTCGGTATTGCTAGGTATTTGCTCGGTATTGTTAGAAAAAACTCAGTACAACTCGGTATTGCTCAGGATTTGCTCGGTATTTGCTCAGGATTTGCTAGAAAAAAACTCAGTACAACTCGGTACAACTTGGTATTGCTAGAAAAAACTCAGTACAACTCGGTATTGCTAGAAAAAACTCAGTATTTGCTTAGGATTTGCTCGGTATTGCTAGGGATTTGCTCGGTATTGCTAGAAAAAACTATTATTTTCTATCGACTCCAAGGCACCGCAACCCTATCTCCTTCTCCATACGTTGATCTTCCATTAATCTTTCTCCATATTTTCAGCAAAGTCCGACGCCTCCACCTCTTCAAGCCGAAGGCAACCCTTTCGATCCCTTCAGCACAGAGAGAGAGAGAGAGAGAGAGAGAGAGAGAGAGAGAGAGAGAGAGAGTGAGAGAGAGAGAGCTTCTTCCCCATACTCTCCGACGTCATTCCCTTCTTCAGGATGGAAAGTTACTCCATTTTGATCGCAAGCAAAAACGGGAGCTCGCTGTATCTCTCTTATACGCGGTTCTTCGGCCAAATCCTTTGGGAGAGAGAGTTAAAAAAATGCATGTGCGAGAACCCAAAAAACAGCGGGTCGGGTCGGCGTCTTTTCTTCCTGCTATGTAGCGCTAATATATTGGTGGCCGAACGTAGAGGAACGTACGTTCACCGGACCAAATAAAAGTTCGTGGACTAGAGGAAAAATCTCAACTTCATTTATTGTATATTTCTCTGCTTTTGCAGTCATTATTCACGTTTCATATATATCAACCAAATAAGGTAAGAAGAAAGAAGTTTGCTTTATGTACGTTGAATTTTTCATTAAATTTTAATAAGATTTTAATTAAACATAATTTAGAAACATTCCTAAATAGTATAAACATAATTTAGGAAATATTTCCTAAACAACATAAACAAAATTAGAAAAACTTCATAGAAAATTAAAACCATCCTAAACAATTTCGCCTTAATTCCTCCTAAATAATTCCCTACAAGATGGGAACCCCTGGCATATCACACCATCCTCCACCAAGTCCTCTAATCATCATTGCAACTGAGTCCATTTGATTTGTTACCAAAATTCTACTACAAAATTTCAATAACTAAAGGGCCGACCACATTCTCCAAAAATCTGTCCTTCTTAAGAGATTCCAAGATATCTGCAATGACTTTTTTCACATATAAGTTGTTGGAAACACAAACCCACATTTTATGACAAAATTCCTTTGTAATTACATCTTTATAGACATTCTGCAAGACAGATGTCTTCGCTACTACAAAACTTGCAATGCCTAAAGAAATTGCAAAATGAAACTTGTGATAGTTTCAAAACAATAAATCCATAAATAAATAAACACTTTGATGATACAGATTATCACCACCTTCCACAATAGCCAAAGCATGCCAATAAAACCACAAGAAATTTAAAAAACCTAAAAATTTCTAAGCCAAGCAAAAGACAGCTTTGATATTCGGAACAAATAATTAAAAACAAGCATATCCGATAGAGATCCTCTAATTATCAAATGCATAATATAAATGGTAAGCAAACCAGAACCTGAGGAGATCAAGTCAACCCAAAATGTGGATATAGAATCTGATGATCACTTACTCCTCCATGGTTAGCAGTAGAAACTACTTGTTGATACTCAACCATTCCTATTGCCTCTGTGTAGATATCATGCAAGCACCCAACAACAAACCCCGTTGGAAACAAAAAAAGAAGGAATTAAATCAGGCCATATATCCATTTCAAGATAATTTCATAAAAAAGTTTCAATTTTTCATCCAAAATAAACTACATCATGACAATTTAGCTACATAACGAAATATGAAACCCTAATTAGATAAATATCGGTATACGTACCAAGACTTCCAAATAACACAACCTCTATTTGACATGATCTGAAAACCCGAATCGAACCTGACACAAAAATTTCGGGTTCGGTTCAACCAGAACCTGACTCGTTTCAGGTTCGGGTCTTAATTTTTGACCCGTTTTGAATTTAAGGTCGGTATGGGTTGACCCAAAAACTCGAGAATGGCCCGATTTTGACCCGAAATATTGTAGCTGGGGCTTACTTATGGGAGTTGGCTGAAGAAGCGCATGAAATGGAGAAACTGAGAGTCTGATAGTCTGAGACCTTCATAACTAACAAACCCCTGTTGACCTCATTATTCTAGGACAATTTCCCCATAATCGACTCTAGTACCTAGGTTTTTCGTAGCCTAGTGTAGATATCGCACCCGCAGGATTTCCCTTAGGTGGATACCCACTGACGTAGTACTGACTAACCTTAAATTAATTCGCCTCGACTCAAATCAAACGAACTCATTTAAAATTAATTAATATTAAATTCAATCAAATTTTACATTAATCAGATCTAATTTAATCAAAATGACATTAATTCAATCAAAATTACTCAATTTCAACTCAGTTCGTTT
>JACXSL010000429.1:0-20000 GCA_019514585.1 Dendrobium officinale
TCCTCTTGACATTTATGATCTTTTTTTTTTTTTAGAATGAATGGTTATGTCATGGAGGTGTTATTTAGATTTGGATTGGCTTTCGATTTCTTTTGCCATTCTCCATTTTATTCTATTAAAAGAATAGACATAATTCTCTGGATTTCCATATGATGCGACGTGTATTTGGTTTGATATAATATGCTTTTCGATATTTATTATTTCATATTGATATCAAAATAATTGTAATCTTTAACCGCAATTTTTTTTTAATCACGAAATGTTATTGGCTACCTTACTTTTCATTTTTCACAACAAGTAGAATCATATACTTATTCAATTTGATCTCACTGGCATTGTTGTACTAATTATATATATATATATATATATATATATATATATATATATATATATATATATATATATATATATGAGCTTTTAGTATTTGAAACAATAAGATTTGTAAGATGTGATGTTTGGAAACTTCATGAGCTTAATGTTCAGTAGAGAAATATACATATGTTTAATACTTTTCACTTTAAATTCCATGTATACAAGTTCAATAAGAGAATAGATGGCGTGAGACTTGTATAAGCTTTTCCTTCGTTTCATGAGTAATAGCAAATGCTTGTTAAGAGAGAAGTGTATTTAGCTTGAGAATTGAATTTTTGAGATTTTAGAAAACAAAAGGTGTTTGTTTTGAAAGTAGGAAGTGAAACGAATTTTATATTTTTGAAAGGTCAAAATGTGGAGTATATGTAAAGGTGAAAATGTACATTGGAGAGGTTTTGTATAAGAAAACAAAATGAGAAGTGGAGTTTGGTTGATTTAAAAGGTAGATATATTAGAAAATATATAGGTGGAATGGTGAAGTTTTGTAGTAAAGTATAATGTATATGTGGAAAAGTAATTTGTAGTGGAAAGTGTGTAAGTTTAAAAAAAAAATGAAAATGTGAATGGTGTGGGTGTTGGAGAGTATGTTAATTAGGTGATTCATAGAAGATGAAACTTTTAAAGAAAGCAAAACTTTTTTTTTCTATTCTCTCCTTCTACTCCCTCTTTCTCATGCCTCGAGATACATGTTGGAAAGATATAAAGTAGGATTCCAAAAGTAAGGGTTCCAAAAAGCAAGCAATTGAACCAGTGTTCGAGCCCGAAGAAAGGTACGTCTTTATTTTTAGTAAATCTCAATTATTTCATTATTATTTATTAAATGAACTTTCTAATCCCAATTTTCCCTGTTTTCTCTTTATTTGCATGAACTGCGAGGAACGGTACCGATCGAGGGAACAAAAGTACAAGGAGCTAATGACGTCAGTCACCTCTATCCAACCAGGTAGAGGTGCTACGGGCGGAACTACCGGGTCGTAGCCCCCGGTGACTGTGAGTATTTCTAAACTTAGGAAACCTTTTAGGGACCCCTTGATGTGGTGTGCGTGAACCATTCCCTTAGGTCCCTGTAGTTACTTCAATTTAATTAGGATAACTTTTTATTTTTAGATCCCTAAACTCCTTTTATACATGCATAAAGTCCTAAGGGTTAGTGATAACAAATATTTTTTTTTATCCTATATAACAGTAGCGACACTTAAGGACAAAAATTAAGGACTAGGTCTTAGAAAATTTAGACTTAAGATGCATGCACACTATAAGTTAGGGACATAACATAGAAAACTTAGTGACATTCATTTATTATTATTATTATTTTATTTTTACCTTTTTTTTTAACAAATAAAATTTAATTAACTAAAAATTTTCTTTTAAATAATAATTGATCTAGGATATATCAAAACCACATAACTTATTACACACACTTAGATTTGTCTGCTAGGACAATCGACTCTAGCTTTAGGTTAGGCCGGTGTTTATTTCCTTACTGCACTATGACAGGCTTTTTCTCGAGTTTTATTGCATGCTGATTGTAAAATATTGGTGTGTTTGTTTATTTATTTTTATCGCACTCTGTGTTGTGATTTGATTAACGATTAGATTACTCATAGGTTAGGAGCGATCTGAATTGTTAATATGATTTTCTGCAGGTGGCCACATTCGTGCAGGGCAGTAAAGGGGGCTAATTAATTAATAATTTTATATATATATATATATATATATATATATATATATATATATATGTGTGTGTGTGTGTGTGTGTGTGTGTGTGTGTGTGTGTGCTACAGGTGCTTCAGCTGATTAGCCCCTAAATAAAAAAAGGAATGTGGCCATGTGTGGTTGATGGATTTGATTCAAAAATGCAAATATATAACTGCTTGGGATGATTTTTACTATAAATTGCTTAGGATAACCCTGCAGGTGGTCTAGATTTTCTTTCTTTTTCTGTGAAATGTAATGTAAATGTAAATGTATTTGAAAATTATCATAAATGTGAAAGTGATTTTGAAAGTAGGATGTTACATCCAATTTGGAAACCAAAGAAAGGAGAATATACCTTAAAGGATTATTCTCTTTTATTTGGAAAGCCAAATTAGGATGATTCAATATCCAAATAGAAAAGAAAATAGCCCTCTTAGGGATGAGTTTCTTTTCATTTGGATATCCAGAACCCGACGGATCCGAGAGGCTCGTAGAATAAGAAAAGACAGAACAAGAAGATTTAAGAAATAAGACAAAGAAATAAAGATTCAAGGAACAGTATATCCCAGTTTAAAATTCACTTGCGTCATTCTTAAGATTAGAATCCGGGCTTGTTGTCAGTGGTGCCCGGCCACTTTACTTTTCTGCAAATTCTGGGTGTAATATGGACATTGGACATTGGATATTATAATTATGGATTATTTAATTTGTTTGTTTATATTGTTTGTGTAGTAGCTTTTTTTAGGGCCCTTGCATGTTGTGTTTTGTTTTAGCCTGGATTCGAATCGGAGAGATTTTTTTGTATGGGTACGCTTAAAATTCTTCTACTTGTAATTTTAAATAAAAATTTTTAGGCTCACATAGTAACTCTAACGATCTAAGAAGTAAGCTCGGGACCGCCGAGAGTCAGCATAAGCATATTAATACTTTCTCTTTCTTGTTAGTCACATCCCCGCCTGCGGGTTCTGGCAGACCACTTGACCTATGAGGGTGCAGTTCTATCAAGGGAAAGTTGTGCAATCTCTAGGGAAAAAAACTATTTTCTAAGCCTAATTTTAAAACTGCTTCATATTCATTTTATGCATTCGAGTCAATTAGCATGCATTGCATTAGATACAAACTAAAAAGAGTCTAAAATATTAATTGCATTTCTAGACATTTATCACCCTACATAAGTTGAGGGGCTAATTAGGAATTGTCTTAGATGTCAGCCCCCAATTCTTTAAAACTTAAACAACATCCCTACCTATCTTTCATAAGAGACTGGATATATGGTTTTAAAGCGCCTAGGTGGTTAGCTGGCTCCCCAATCAAGGCCGGGGTAAGTCCAGATTTGCACTTCATTAGTTAGGTTCGGGTCACTATTTTATAGTACCCAAATTAGATTAAGGTTCTGAGGCAGATTCTTTTTAGATCTTAAGTCCTCACCCTCCGGGAATATAATCCCAAATTTCTAATAAAATGTCAACTTAAACATAAAATTTTCTCCTAAAATATAAAGCCCAACATAGGGTAGATTGAGGTTATATCTGAGCTTCTCAGAATCCGATGCCTCCTACTTCTCTTCCTTTGACTCGTTAATAAATGTTCAACATTGAACTTTCTCCTTGAAAAATTCCTATTTCTATTTCCTTGTCTTCTACTTTGTACTCAAAAGGGTATGAAATTATTATTTTAATCGAGAGTTTTCTTAGGAGTATCCCTCCTAGGATGTAATTAACTATAGGGGCTTGCCTCTATAGGGATTTGAGAACCCCAGACTAAAATAAACCTTGTTTTATTCGTATAAAACAAGGGAAGAATCTTTGCGAACGTAGATTTTTTTTAAAACCTCATTTCTAATTTTGAATAGACTTGTAGAATGTTATTATTATCTTTTCAGATAATATAATATTATATTTGTTATATTCAACTTTAGAATTAATGAATTTTATAAAACTCATTCTCGCTTTTGGATATCTTGAAGAATGTTATGTTCGTCTTTTAAGATGATATAATATTCTTCTTCCCATATCTAAATAAAAGAATAAATAAACTTTTTTTAAAAAACGTATTTCTATCTTTAAACATATTCTATAGAATTTCATGTTCATCTTTTGAGATGATATGTTATTCTTTGAACTATGTTTGATTATAGAAATATCAATTTTCAAAACCCTATTTTGATATTGAATCCATTGTAGAATATTGTATCAATATCTCGAGATTGTACTTTATTCTTAATGCAGTATTTGATTACAAAATAGGGAAAATCAAAATCTGTGTGGTGACATAAATTTTCCCACCAACTCTCATCGTTTCTCTGCTTCATAATGTTGTAACTTTTGATTCGAACTGAAGGGAACTTTGTCCAAGGAGCGAAGTCGAATAGCAAGCGAACAAACTCTCTTCCCATCATTTCTTCCGATCAAAAAGTTGTAACAATGCAACTTTCGACCCGATTGAAAGTGAACGTCGTCCAAGGCGGCAAGCCGGCAATGAGCGAAGTCGAACAACAATGAAGGTGCCAACGAGACGACTCCTTCATAGCGAGCGAGCACACGTCGTTGCTTCCGATTAAAATGTTGTAATTGACTATCTGACTGGAAGGGAATGACAGAATGTCGTCCTCGTCCAAGGAGCAAAGTTGAACAGCAAGCGACTCCTTTATAGCGAGAAACAACCCATCATTGCTTGAATTGCATCTGATCAAAATGTTGTAATGCCTCCTTCGAGATCGACTCCTTCACATATGTGGGTCGTGTTTGGGTTGACCCGAAACAGCAGGTCGGATTCGAGTCCGAAAAATTGACCCATTTGTAAAAATGGGTTGGGTTAAACAGTACCAGGTCAATTCCGAGTTGGACCCGAACCCGTCTCGTGACCCGATTTTGACAGCCCTATCCTCCCTTGCCTTCCATTTAAGCAAAAAGAAACCAACAAAAATCTAACAATTAAACCAAAAATGGAAACAAAAAATGGAATCAAAATTTTTTTCTAGAATATATTTTTTTATTTATTAAATTAAATAAAATTGAATTAAATTTTAAAATTTGTTATATACTAAAGAGTTTAAAGCTTGTTTATTTATATTCATGAATACGCTTGTTTGTTATTTAATAAATAGTTTGTTAAGAAAAAGATAAAATGATAATTTAATGATAATTAATTTTTTATTTGATGATTTATTTTATGTTATTGTATTAATTCTTTTATAGTTTGTAAGTTTTAAAAATTATTTATATTTTTATTAAATGGAAATATAAAATAAATAGTTGGATAGATAGATTTGAACTTTTTATATTAAAATTTATAGTTTTATCAAATAATTTAAATAATACTTAAGGGATTACACCAATTTATATTAAAATCTATAAATTTAATTATTCTTAATAATTAAGTTATATTATTAAATTATTAATTAGTATCAAATATATAATTAGTTTAGTCTTATTTAAGCTTAATTTTGACTTGATCGAATTTAAAAAGGAAACTTATAAATAATTAAGTTTGAATAAGATTTAAAATTCAAGGAATGTTTATACTATGTTTGAAAATAAATGAATGAATTTGACCAATGCAGTACTCAACTTAATTTTATTTGACAATCAATAATAAAATATATGACATTATAAATAACAAGTTCATTTTTAAAAAATAAATAAAATTTGCATTCAATAATCTTTAATATATATATAGTTGTACGTATCAACAGCCAAGTTGATAATATTATTTTTTATCTTAGACAAGAAATTTAAAAAATTAGTTGATTAGCTTCTGCAGCTTAGAATAACAATCTATCAGATTAATATTCAAAGAGTTGCAGTTACAATTTCAAAAGAATAGGTCCTCCGCTAGAATCTCGCTTTTCATAATTGGATTACATATTTATATTATTAGAATCAAATATATAATTAGTTGAGTTTTATTAAATCTAGCTTTTGACTAAACTCATGAAAATCGGATCAGACAACGAACCGGAAGAATGAGAGGTTCATGGTTCGACCTGTTCGGGTTGAGCCGGATGACGTAATAAATAATATTATTATTATAAAAAATTAATAAAATTAACATTATAATGAAACATAACAACCATATACTTTAATATAAATTATTGTTAATTTATATTACATATTTAGATATAAACTATAAATATAAAAAACTCACAATAAAAATTAATTATTTATAATATATTATTAAATATAAATTTTAAATAGAAAAAAATAAATATTATTAACTTAAAAAGTAAAATTTCAAAAAAAAAATTATTCATATTATAAAAATAAATATATGATCAATTATATAAAAAATAAATGGATAAAAAATTAAAAATAAATATTATCAAATAAATAAATAAATATTATTCATATTAAAATTTAATTAAAAAAATCATTTTAAAAAAGATGTTTTGCTTTGTATAGTATATACATGAAATCAAAGATAGCTTTTTGCTTTGTATGGTTTATTCCCACATCACTTGTAATGTTTTGCTTTGCATAGTTTATATAGCTTCTTTATTTTTGCACATGATAGGAGCTCATATGGTGCCTTGTGAAGCCATGTGAGAATGTTGCAAGTAATTCTATAACCATATTCTTTAATATTTATTTAAGAATTTTAATATATAATATTTATATTAATTATTAAGTTTATAATTTATTTAATATTAGATAATTTATTTAATTATTTAAAAAAATTTGGACCAGCCGGTTTTAGAAAATCGGGACGGGTTCTTGGTTGAACCGACGGTTCTGACTGGTTTAATGCACACCCAATTTTTAAGGCTTATCAGGACCGGCCTTTAGACCGTTTCACGGTTGAACCGGCTGGTCCGGTCCGGTTTTTAAAGCGTGGCTTTTGACATAAAATTGAAAAGAAAATTTATAAATAAGTTTGAAAAAGATTTAAAATTAGGTAATGATTAAATTGGATCCAAATTTGATATGAAAATAAATGAATGAACTTCATTAGGATAGTAATAAGTCAATTTAGATTATTTATAGTCTTAAGCATCAATCAATAATAAAATGAAATTTTATAATGTATTTATCTCAAAAGAAATTTAATAGCTATAAAAATCATTTGAATGCAATTTAGGTTTATTATTATTATTATAATTTAGGTCCCAATACCATCATTAAAAAAATACTAATGTGAAAGCATGTGTCTAAAAAAATCAATAAAGAAAATTAATGCGAAGGGTGGCTGATCATTTCAATTTTATTTTGCAAACTCAAAAATATAAAATCAAAATTAAATAATACAATAATTGTTTCATTTTGAGAAATCAATAAGAAATTAAAAAAAATTATTTAGATTTTACTTGTGAAATGATAAACGAAATATTAAAAGAAGAATAAATTTATATATAAAGGAACCATCAAATGATGCATAAATAAAATTGAGTACATCGATCAAGTGATACAAATTGGTTCATGCTGACATTGCATTCTTCACATTTCATGTATATCAAACAAATAAGATAAGAAGAAAGAAAGAAGTCTGCTTTTGTATTTTGAAATTTTCGTTAGCTTATACAGATACGAGGAATGTGGGCGATCTTATGGCGATCGGAGCCTCCATCCTCTCGATAGCGCCAAATAACTCTGGATGACATCGCCCAATTGATAGACTCCCACAAAGAGGGAGGAAGGTTCGGTAATTCCCGAAGCATAGGAACGTCCTCAATATATAGTTTCTGAAGTGAAGATAAGCTTTCCAAAGAGGAAGGTAGAGACCGTTAGGGTGTGAGAAACGAAAAATTCAGCTCAGAAAGGGAAGACCCAACTTTTAGAAACCACTGCTCCTCCTCATTTGTAAATGAAACGGGGCTATCATTATTCCAAATACTCAGCTGTTTTAAGGAGGCGATACTTCTCAATGGCTCCATTAGCAACACTGATGGATCACTTATACTGAGATCGTTGAGTAAGAGAAGGCAATTATTAGTGGCCTGCACTTCTCGATGTCTTCCAAGAGAAATCAAATTGGGGCAATTTTTAATTGTCAAGTATCTTAGTGCTGCAAGTGTTGCTATTTCATCATTTCGAGAAAGAGATGTGATGTTTTGACAACGATAGACCTCTAAATTTTTATGTGGGAATAGAATTTGAAATGCTACAACAATTCAAAGTCTTCCACCCAATGTCTTCTATCTTCAAGCTCTTGAGTTTAGTAGGCAAAGAGGGAAACTCTTTCAACTTCGGGCAGTAGCATGGCACCAGTTCAATTAAGCAAGGAAACAAACATCCATCTTTAGCAGCTACTCCTGCCTCAAACCAATACTCTAATGCTTCTAATCTCTCAAGATGTAGCTCCTCTAGCAATAGAAAGACATGGAACTTATCATTCCAAGTAAATTTATTTTGGAGCCATTTTACTTTCCACGTACATGTCAGGAAAATTTAGAGGCTTGACGAAGGCAAGTTGTCCACAAGGTGGAAGAGTTTCCCACTCCCTGCAATATTTCAATTCAATTTTCTCTAGATTAGAGATTAGATTGGCATTGTTCATCCATATTATAGACCTTGCACCCATGTATCACCATATACTCAGATTCCTTAGACAATTTTGTTGTTGAAGATCATCGAGCATGTTCTCATTTTAATGATGTTCCACGAATTATTGTAACTCCAACGTAAGGTCAAATGTGTGACCCTCCTCTTGTCACATAATTTGGCACTACAAACCTCCTTGGAATCCTTCACATCTTCAAGGCAATTGATTCCTAATTCTTAAAGATCATTCATGTACATCAGCTCCCCAATTCTATAACCAATGTCATTTCTAAGATCAAAGAAATTCAGTTCTTGAAGAGAGTTTAGCTTCCCAATCCCATGTATCCATGAAATAGAATTCTTAGGCAATATCAAGTAATGCAAGTTAGAAAGGTTATTCATGGCACTTGGTAAAAAATCATCAACTTTAGGATGGATATAACAAGATGGACCATCATTGATTATAATGTATTGCAAGTGATAGAAATTACATAGAAATCTTGACAATATAGTCAAATCCCAACCATCAATCTTTAAGTATTAAAAAAAAAAAACATCAACCCTTTATCCCACTACGTGGGGTCGGCTGCATGAATCCTTTTTTCTCCATTGCACCTTGTTAAGAGTCAAATTCTCATTTAAATTTAATAAAGAAAACTCATTTATAATGTTTTCTAACCAAGTCTTTAAGTATCAAAAATATATCAAATATCTAATCTCCTCATTTATCATTTCCAAGCTTGGAGCATATAAGCATAGGCTTCTCGTTGCTTTAAATATTTTAATAAGTGCATTACAAAGACCATGATTAGAAGCAACATTAAACAAGAAAAGACAATGTAAATATTTAAACTTTCCTATCTTTCTTTAGATGTTTAGATTTGTAGTTTTAACAGACAAGCGTTGAAGAGTATCAAGAATTTCAAGAGGCAACTCTTCATAAGCTTTAAAGCAGTACAAAAAAATTATATGCCAATTCATGTAGTAAATCATAAATCTTGTAGCTTTACAAATCATGAAACTTGACAAAGAAAATTTTGTTGAGTAAAATTCAAACTACATTCCTCCGATATCCTCTTTCGTCTCTCCTTGAAAATGAGTTTGCTGAATGAAAACGAATGCAATCCACATTCGGATTAAATAATCTTTATCAAACTCATGATCTTGTGGAAAATTAGAACAAAATGAAAAACAAATTGGTAGAGTATTTGACAAACATATATAACTTAGTCTTAAGATGGAAAAGATATAATTTTGACCCAAAGTTGTAGTACTTATATTGCTTCCTAGAACTGTGATCACTTGCATTTCATCCAAGTTAGAATTTAGAACACCACCAATGACCCTTGTTGCTAATGAAGATCATGAAAGGTTTTTAACTCTCTCTAGTGAAATTATTAGATGGACAAGAGGGGGGTGAATTGTGAAAGATTTATAGCAATAAATAAAACCTAAACATGAGTTCTAATATTTTTGATATTTTTAAGGTTTTAACATGAAAATAAAGTGCAACAATGGAATCCTGTTCAATAACAATATTTCACCAAGCAAATATACTGAAAATGAAAAATGCACGCATGAATAAAAAATGATAAGGAAAAAGCACACCGGATTTTTATAGTGGTTCGATCAAACCATGACCTACGTCCACTCCCCGGAGTCCTCCGCTCCGAGAATTTCACTACGAGCAATAGCTCTCCTTTTTCCCCCCTTGGCAAGGCGGAGAAGCCCTTACAATACTCCCTTTCACCAACCCGACGTGGCGTAGTGCCAAACTCCATTTTCACCTTCCTGGCGACGGCAGAGAACCTTCTCATTTTCCTCCCTCCTGGAGAAGGCAGAGTACCTCTAGATTACAGATGTAGAAGAGCCTTCTCCTTGGAATCCTCTCACAAACTCTTCTAGGGCCACAGGAGGAGCAAGATGCAGCAAGTTAGGAGCAACCGTGTGATCTCCCTCACACCTTTTCTCCCTCACAACGCTCACCTTCTCCTTTCTCTCCAAAATACTAAAAAACTTCTCAAGAGCTCTCTCCCATGGAATCCCTCTCTAACCATGTTCTCCTCTCTAATTCACACACCCCAAAACATAACTATTTTAACACCTTAAAACGGGCTCCAAAATCCCTGAAATTTCAAAGTAGCTACATCGTACTGTTAGGAAAGTTGTTATTTGTATGTTTTACATTATTGCAACTTGTATAGTTTTGATGATTCCAAATATTATTGTTTTATGTGTTGTTATCTCCTAATATTTTTGGGAAGATTTATTTTTGCTCTTGTGTGTACTAATATTTTAAGCAAAATTGAACTTCAGACTACGAAGACTTCAAATCAAATTTAGCATGAGATATTTTGTGAATTTGAAGCTTGTACTTTTCATTTGAATTAAATTTGAGAGGGAGTGCTTGTAATTGAGTGAATAAATTAACACACATTAAAGGATATCTTGAAAAAGTTTTTGTACTGATCGTACGGATGATCAGATCAGTTATCTCCTTGTAAGAGCAATGGAACGGACAGGAACTGAACTGGAAAATTTTTCTTAGTCATGATCGTCCAGACGAAATCATTTTCATCCCAGGACGAGTTTCTCCCTATAAAAATTTCGTCCAGACGAAGTCATGTTCGCCCAGGACGATGGGAACTGACTATGGAAGTTTCTGGCAACGTTTTGCAGTTTTCGGAACCAACTTTTGATATAACTGTTCGTACCGGATGAAATTTTTTCGTACGGGACGAACCTATTTCGTCCAGGATGAAATTGGTTCGTATAGATGCATAAATGGTTCGTTCTGGACAGTTTTTTACACAGTTCGTCCGTACTAACTCAATTTCGTACGGGACGATCCAGTGCGCAGAAAAACTTGTTTTAGCAGTTTTTTAGGCGGTTTTTCATGTCCTTTCTATATAAGGAGTCCTAGAAACTATTACAAGTGCCTTTGGAGTTGTTTTCTCTTGAGAGGGATCATTAAGAGTGAGAGTTTGGGAGAGATTGTAAGAGTGAAGAGTGAGAGATCAAGTGAGAGGTTTGTGAGGGATTCACAAGGTTACTTGAAGAAGAAGATCTCTTTGTTTCTTTCCATCTCCTTTGAAGGCTCTCAAGTGAAGTTCAACAACATCAGTCTGGTTCTCTGCCGACACTTGGAGAGTGTAAAAGGACGACAAAGTGTATCTTTGACAACCATTGTGTCTTCGTTCTTTGGGAGAAAACTAGAAGAGAGAACTTGAAAAGGAGAGAGGAAAGGGTGGAGTTTGAGAGGGAGAAGATCCTTGAAGGGGATTTCAAGTGAGTGTGGAGGGGATATTCACACGGTTGCTCCAGCGAACTTGCACTTCAGTACCATCGGATTCAAGGGTCGTCTTGAGGGAAGTTTTGACGAGAAGAAGATCTCTTTGGTGTCAAAGAACCCGGCTACTCCGCCGCACCGGCGAAGGTGAAAGGGATGTTGTACAGGCTTCTCAGCCTTGCTGTGGGGGCAAAAGGTGAATCACTTTGTGGTATTAGTGCAATACTCGGAGGGTGCCTCCGGGGAGTGGATGTAGGTCAAGGTTTGACCGAACCACTATAAATATGGTGTGTTCTTTCTTATTTTTCTTCCGCATTTAATTTCATTGCAAGTTGTTTACTATGGTTAAAAAGTTTATTTTTTAAACTTTAAATTTAACTTGCATTAATAATTAAAAAGGTTTTCTAAAAAACCAAGAGTAGAAGTATAATTTTAAAATTACCAATTCACCCCCCTCTTGATTAGCCTTGGGATAATTAATTAGGCTTAACATCCTAATTCATATTGAACGAATTCCAACACGTACAGTACAGTTTATAATCATACAGTACGATATGTATAAAAAGACTTGTCCTGGTACGAACAGTTCAAAAACATTCGTACAGTACGATACTAAATCGTACGGTACGATCGACAACACAGATGTTCGTACAGGACGATGGCCGAGACGATCAAATGTCGTCTCTGTTCATCGTATGGTATGATTGACATCGTACAGTACGATGAGACAAAAACAAGAGATTGTCCAGGACGATCTCCGGGACGATCATAATTCGTCTCTGTTCATCGTATTATACGAATGTGTTCATACATTACAATTTTCAAATTATAATTAGGCCTTGATTTCTTGCACTAATCACGTGCTAAAGTAAGGATTTAAAATAAATCGTACAGTACGAAAGTGTTCGTACTGTACGAACGGCGTAAAATAACTTACTTAAGTTAAAACGACGGCTAGGGTTTTGGATTTGAATATATCGTACAGTACAATTTGATTCGTACGGTACGATCTATTCATAGAATCGTCCTACAAAGCTCTGATTGTACGGTACGAAATAACATAGTACAGTACGATCTACAGAGAAAGAAAATCTCTAAATTTTATATTTAAAAAAAAAACTCTCCCCCTGTGTGTGTGCATGGTTGATCAGAATTTTATATATTTTGTGGCCAGACTCAAGAAAATAAAAAATAAAATAAATAACAAAATACATTGTCATACTTATACTCCTAATCTACCCATTCTTGAATCTTTCTGTCGTCCTGAGTAGCTTGTGATCTTCCTGAAATGTTAGTACTCACGGACAATAGCAAACAAAATAATATTCAATAAATAGATAATTCAAACGACATTATTTATCATCATCAAAATCTCAAACTTGGGGTCATAGGTTGCAACATCTAGAGCAACGACTCTTAATTTTTAATGATTATTAGGGTTCTCTACATCAAGAAAATGCAAGAGAGTTGAGAAGATGCAAACACTGATGCATTTTTAACGTAAAAACAACAAACAAACCAATAAAAAATTGCAGGAATATCAAAACAGTGGATGATTTTGTATTATATATTCAATAAGAAAACATGATATAGGTGATTTACTATTCGAGAGGTAGATCGGCTCTCCCTCAAATTCTAGTCAACGCTAGGAGCTCACATCAAAAGAGAACAAATAAAACTCAGCATACTTAAGATAAAAAATCCAAGACAAAACTCTCCCTTAAATAGCCCTAACCAACAATAAACATAATTAAAACCTTCTTTTTAAATAGCATAAACACAATTAGAAAATGTTCATAAATAGTATAAACATAATTTAGGAAATATTTCCTAAATATTTAAAACTTTCATAAATAACATAAACAAAATTAGGAAACCTTCAAAAACAATTAAAACCTTCCTAATTATCCTAAACACAATTAGAAAATCTTCCTAAATAATTCCCCCTTGATTCCTCCTAAATAGTTCCCACATGGTGGGCTCCCCTGGCGTATCACACTCACCCTCCTCAAAACCCTCTAATCTAAATATTTCCTTCTTTTTTAATGACCTTTGCAATCATCATTGCAACCGAGTCCATTCGATTTATTACCAAAAATCCTTCTACAAAAATTCCCATGAGCTAGAGGGGTGAGAACATTCTCCCAAAATCTCTCCTTCTTAAGAGATTCCAAGATATCTACAATGACTTTTTTCACATTAAAGTGGTTCGTAACACAAACCCATATTTTATGGTCAAATTGCTTTGTAATTCCATCTTTATAGACATGTTGCAAGAGAGTTGTCTTTACCATACCACCATGACCATTTTTTTTTTGGGGGGGGGGGGAGGGGGGAGATTTTTGGGCAAAGCCCTTTATATTGCTATGAGAATAATTACAATTGTGTGAAAAGCAGCGACAAAGAGCAAAATACAATGAGAATGGGCTGCTAACAAAACTTGCAATGCCCAAAGAAATTGCCAAATAGAAACTTGAAAAAGTACATAAAAGTAAATGCTCATCATAGGACTCATTGGCTAAAGCTGTTTCAGAAATTTACTCGTGATGATCAGGAAACAAGGGAAGCTCTCTGAGTGGTCACATATGACCATCAAGCTGTGGTTGCGAAACATCAAAAAATGGAGAATGGCTAGAATAGCGACTAAAACATGAATGACCATCCAACAAAGTTGCCAAAGTTACCACCACAAAGAGTTTCTCGAGAGTAGCATTCATCATAGTCCTGCAACTGAGCCAAAAATTGAATGCAACTAAGCAAACTCCCATAAGCAAAGATCCTCCAAATAAGAGCAAAATTGTAACCATACTGAAGGGCTTGTATAGATGGGAAGCCCAAACCACCAATATATTTGGGAGCACAAGTATTTTTCCAAGCCACCAAATGAAGCATTCAGAGAAAGATTTTGCTATAAAAAATAAAAATGGCACAAACTTTGTCATTGTACTTTCTGCAAGTTTTAGGCATAATTGCACATCTGATCTAGTAGGCAATAAAATTTCATATGAAAAGTTTAATGTATTGAATTCTACCATAAAAAGATAGTAATTCGGTTTTTTAACCATCGAACATAGAAGCGACTTTCTGAAGTAAATGATGAGAATCTGAAATCAAATGCCTTTTAGTAGATATTGGAATACTAAGATATTTGAAAGTAGGCCCACCAGCATTAATGTTAAGGGTGTTACAAATAGCTGGGTGCTGGGAGTGTTGGGGAAAAAAACTATGTTACTTTTGATATTGTTAAACTTTATACTCGGCTCATGCAAATGATTACAGGCTGATTCCATGGCTTGAAAGAAGTGAGAAATGTGCGGATTGTTCTTTGTCAGTACATAATACAAGAATTAAAGAATAAACTCTCTATGAAAAGCTTGGGGAGTGGACGTAAGCTTGACTGAGGAGATTGAATAAATACTTGTTTCTATTTTGCCCCGAACTTATATTACTTGTAATCATTACTTGGCAACCAAACTCATGCTCACATATTATTTTAGGTGATTTTTTTTCTTGAGCATGTATACATTCTTATTTATTTTAAAAACACACAATTCAACCACCACTCTCCCTCGTGTTCCTATCATAAAAAAAAAAATTCTAATAATTACACCTAATGAAAAAAGAAGATTGGGGTTTAGCCTGCTTCGAAAAATCTGATGTATGGTGGAGAATATTTGTTCTTCATTTAAAGCAAAGCATTCAATTTATTTATTATGTCTGCTAAACTAAGAAAATAAATTGTTATGCCATTTCTCTTGAGTTTGATATAGAGCCACATGTATAAAATAACTCAATTTAACCTCCTCCATTAACCTATGTTTACCTTCCAAACTTCATCAGTCAAAACTCCATAAATATAGAAGTAACACAAGTGTTTTATCTGGTAGGGTAACTAATAGTTTATCTATCATCAACATCTTTACTCCATTAAATGTGACAGTTTCAAAACAACAAATCCAAAAATAATTAAACAAATAAAATAGCACTTTGATGATATAGATTATCACTCAACTCCCACATTAGCTAAAGCATGTTAATAAAACCACAAGGAATTTTAAAGGCCTAAAGATGTCTAAGCCATGCAAAAGACATTTTTTATATCCAGAACAAATAATTAAAAACAAGTATATCTGACAGAAATCCTCTAGTTATCAAATGCATAATATCAATGGTAAGAAAACCAGAACTTGAGGAGAACAAGTCAACCCAAAATGTGGATACAGAGTCTGATGATCTCTTACTCGTCCAGGGTTAGTAGCTGAAATAGCTTGCTGATACTCCTCAACCATTCCTATTGCTTCTCCATAGATAGCTTGCAAGCACCCAACAAGAAACCCCACTTCAAACAAAAAAATTAAAGGAATTAAATCAGAGCATATTTCAATTTCAAGATAATTTCATAAAAAAGTTTCTTTTTTTCATCCAAAATAAACTGCATCATGACAGTTTAGCTAAAGAATGAAATATGAAACTCTAATTAGATAAATATCGGTATGCGTACTAAGGCTAGCTTCCAAATAACACAACCTCTCTCTGGACATCTCCTCCCTCACCTTCCATTTTAGCAAAAGAAACCAACAAAGATCAAACAATTAAACCAAAAATGGTATCCAAAATTAAGATTTTCTTCAACAATTCTGTAACAGAGATGAAGGGAGTTACAAGATGGAGTTCCGAATATGCGGATTTTGGAGAGGTAGGATCCATCGTGGGCAAGGCAATGGAGCTCAAGTTGCTCGATATGCTGAGATACGCCAGCCGGCGTATTCCTAGCATTCCATGGCCTAGCCATTGATCATGAATAGTGGGTGCCCAATAGGTGCAAAAGTGTAGAAAATAAAAAGAAAATAAAAATTGAAATTAAGGTTAGTATTGAAACCGTAAAAAACGTTTAAATTTTTTTGAAGATTTTTTCTTTTTCTTAAAATTTTAATTTAATTGCAAAATAATTAGAACTCTAAAGGAGCATATATATATATATATATATATATATATATATATATATATATATATAAATATAATTGTAGAAAAATTTTTAAAAAAATTTCATATTATATATGTATCAAATTTAAAAGGATTTGAGTCACCTTCAGCTCCTTATTGATTCCACCACTATTATTCAAATCTAAAGTTAGTAGATAACATCTTTGGAGGTTCATTATTATTAGTAAGATCTTACCAAGTTTTAATTCCCCCCCCCCCCCCTTTTTTTTTTATCTTACCGAGTTTTAAGAATAGGTTAGAATTGCTAATTTAGGATTGGGCTTTGATTTTCAAGTAATAATCATAATTTCATTTGGCTAAAATTTTCTGATTGCTTTCTTAAAATAAAAATATTGGGATAAAATATTATTTTTTACAGCAAAAATAGTTAAATTATTTTTGCTGGTCATTATTATTACCATCTTTGGCTAAAATTTTCTGGTTACCATCTATGGCTAAAATTATTACCATCCAAATAGTTAAATTCACATCTTTGGAGGTTCATTATTATTAGTAAGATCTTACCAAGTTTTAATTTTTCCCTCTTTTTTTTATCTTACCGGGTTTTAAGAATAGGTTAGAATTGCTAATTTAGGATTGGGCTTTGATTTTAACGTAATAATCATAATTTCATTTGGCTAAAATTTTCTGATTGCTTTCTTAAAAAAAAAAATATTGCGATAAAATATTATTTTTACAGCAAAAATAGTTAAATTATTTTTCTTGTAATTAACTTTATAAAATATTATAATCATCTCACACAAATCTTAATCTCCTTGCTTTTTTCCATTAAGATAGAACTTATATTATATTTTTAATTTGATGTTCTCGTGGCATTTGTTGATTGGATACCTTTGAATGAATTAAAAATTGCCACATCATTAAGACATGTTTGATGAGACCAAAATAAGACTTCTTGTCTAATTTTTAGCAAAATAGATGCATAAGTAGATGCAACTAATTTAATTACTACATTTTTTAAAATTAATATTTAAATAGTACTTAAAGCTTCATTTGATATAGTCTTCTTATTAATTTATAAAGAATTTTTCAAGTACAAAAATTTCAAATTCAAAATATTTTTATACTAAAAAATTACTTTATAAAAAAATAAAAAAAGCTGTCCCAAAAGAAGCCGAAATTTCATAAATACATGAAAATTTTATCCCAAATGAATCTTAATTCTAATCATTAAGGTCATAAAATACTATTATGGCTGATTACAATTTTATGACAATCATATTTTACATATATAATACTAATATAAATTGCAATGAAGCAATAAACTATATATATATATATATATATATATATATATATATATATATATATATATATATATATATATATATATATATATATATATATATATATATATATATATATATATATATATATGAATTTCATCAATTATAATACATTACAATCCGATTTTATAAATAATAAATTAAAAGAATTCCTTCGTTCATTATCCATCAAATAATTGTTAACAAATAACATCAAAGATATTTTCAGAATTCAGTGAATAAGGTGGAAATTAAGGTGGGGAGCTTGAATCCGAAGGATTTCCTCTATCTCAAAGATTTCAGCCAGGTTATTTTTCAACATGTGCATAGAGAAGGTGATAAAGTCGGGAAAAAAAAGGTAATAAAGTCGCATATTTTTGTGCTAAGATAGTTATTTCTGGTCTTTTTTTTTTGGATTCTGTCATTTGTAAGAATATTCCTCCTTTGTTTTCTTTGTTAAAGGAGGATATTAGTTGTTTGTAATTTGTTTTCAATAAATTGCTTTGGCATCTTCTCAAAAAAAAAAAAAAAACATCAAAGATATTTTGATCAATGTGCATGAGATCAATGGTGAAAGCAGAGACAGAAAACGAGGTTGGGCGGCTTTCAATATCTAAGACTTTGAGACAATTTTTTATTACTTTTTAAATAAATAATTTTAATTAAAAAAAATTCTACTAAAAAACTGCTTATCCCAAAAGAAGCCTTGAAGAAAATTTCAGTTGGAGATTATTTGATTGGTCGGAGTTCGACTGTGGGCAAGCCAAACTTCCGATGTTGTGATAAGATTGAATGAGTCATAACTTGTTTTATTCTTGAAGAAATGTCTGCTTCTGCATATGTTTTGTCTTTTGCTGCATGGAGAATTGTTTGGAAAATCTGGGGAGGATGTTGCATCGGGGAAGTAGGATGTTGCATCTGGGAAAAGAAGATCACGGTTGATGTGAATGGTGAAAACGGGAAAGAAGAAGAAGAGGAAAATATAAACTGTATGAATTAGCATCCTAAAATTAAAAATCACATATGACTTGGTTTTGAAATTAGAGGTGCTTATGTTTTATTTTTTTGGCTGTCAACAGTTCCTAATTATTTTTTCTTAAAAGCAATTTTTTTAAAAAACAAAATTTGAAAAAAAAAAAGAAAAAGAAAAATCCATACAATTTGAATAAATAATATTTTTTGCTGACTATTTTTCTTACCACAAAGGCTATACTTCCATAAACGAAAAAAAAAAATTGAGAACAAAAATATAATAAAGTTTTTAAAATGCATGCCTTCAATAAAATAAATTAAAAAATTGTATATCTTTTGATGGTATGCCCATGAACTCGGGAGGGGAGCTCTTCGCTAATTCAACCCCTGCTAGGATCTTTATTGTGAAGGTTGATCCACGACTAAGTTTGTATGGTGCACTTTTTTTGTTTGATAAAAATTAGGCTCCATAGATTAATAATTTGAAGTCCCACCAGAAGAGATGTAGATATTTAATTTTTAATAAGAAATTAACAATTGCACATTGAATAGCTTGGGTCTTTGGCAATTAGGATGCATATAAACTTTTTAAGTTATGCATAAAGTGAATATTTGTTAGTTATATTTTAAATGCTTAAAATATCATCCTTTGCGGAAGAAAGGTATATACCATTAACCATTTGAATATTAAGAATGGGAAGAAACAGCTTAATAATAAGAGAAATCTTTGTTAAAATGAAGAAAAAGTACCTTTGATATGCTGCCTCCAATGTTGTCGAGAACAAACATCTGCAACACTTTCTTCACGTCCAACTGATGTAAAATGATCCTTCTCATCAAGGAACCATACCTATGCATGCTGTTAACCAATATTTATAAATTAGATATTTAACGGAAAGATAATTAGGCAAATTATATTACTAT